>JARJEC010153722.1:0-19366 GCA_030264575.1 Tachinus sp. AB-2021 | reverse complement strand
TGTTTATGTTTTACATCATTACCCCTAAGTAAGCCGATGGCTTGTCATAGCGGGGTTTTGATGGGACCAACAGCTAATAAGGTGACTTCCAAACCACCAGTGGATTGAAAGAGGGATTAAAATTGGTCACATTTTTCGGGTTTGAACCCACGACCTCTAGCTTGTTAGGCTAGCGCTTTACAACTGAGCTATCCACTATAGTCTATAGTTAACATTGTAATTCGTCAATATGCACACAGAACACGTTCTGATTGATATGTTTACTAGACTAACCTTCAATAGTATCATACTATCAGACAAATAAAATATAAGATGTGGCAGGCCGCTTAGAAGTATATTTAGTTGCCCAAAATATACTCATATAAACAGGCACGAAAGCTCGGAGTAATAAAAGCACGTGTAAACCAGTCCGTCTGCTGCTATTGGTTGCTGAAATTTTAATGCGCTCACCTAACAGGGAATCACAACATGTAAATAAGCGCCTAAAGGTAGAATTTCAGCGAGACGGCCAGACGTAATTCATCTTTAAAAATAAAAAATAATTTCGCGTGACCTTATTTGACCCAGGCGTAATGAACTTTACAAACTTCTAAGAAGAGCGTAGTTCAACCCCCATCACTGTCTTTTGAATGGGGTGTGTAAAAGAGTCGGTGAGCGTATTCAATCGCCCTCCACTAATCTTAACCCTGAAAAAGTAGTAAGAAATGTAATTCAACCACCTACCGTTAACAGTTCGTAATGGGACATGTAAAATAGTTGTGTCGATCAAGTAACTCACTAACTTTATCCATTGATTGTATTTAGTATTAAAAAAAAATTTTTTTTAAATATTTATGTTGTGTATATATGTGTATCCAACAAATAAAAATATCAGCCAACTTCAATTAACCCCGTCACGTTAACCAAATGCCCTTAAGCTACCATATTGATAAAATTGAATCGATAGATATTTTAGTTTACCTTTGGACTTGAAATGATGGCCATTCCTAAGCATAATTTCCGTTTCATTCCTCCTGAAAGTTTTCCCGGTAATTCATCTCTCTTGTTATGCAGATGTAACAGTCTAAGTAGATTGTCAACTTTAGACTCAACATCTTCGACCGCTTTCAACTGTAATTGGTTTTGTTAAATGTTAGTTAGAGTCAATGCAACAGTATCAGTCAAACAAACCTTTCCAAAAAATATAAGTTGTTCCTTGACTGATAGGTCAGTGAAGAAAAGATTGTGTTGTGGGCATATACCCATTAAAGTACGAACTGTCTCGATGCTCTCGTTCAAATCGTGATCCAATATTGAGACGTTGCCTTTAGTTGCCTTTACTAAACCTATAAAAAAATTAAAAATCATTATGTCACCTATAAAAACTTTTTTATTTAAGTGAAACTTCTGAAATGCATATATGGTAGGTATTGAGCATACCAAAAATAAATAGAAAAACAATATTGGCCCAGAGTGTAACAAATTTTAAGAAGAACCCAGTATTAAATATCTGAACCCAGTATCAAAATGTGCATTATTTTAAGCAACCTTGTTGTATAAAATATATTATAGACAATTTTAGCACCTTTTGTGACTTACGAGTTTTGCATGTTAAGCCGATAATTATAATATATAAATATGTTCAATATAATAATATTTTAAACAGCACTGTATTAAATATCTAAATATGTCCATTATTCTAAAAATAGAATAAAACTATATAAAATTGTATTTCTATGTCTCTTAGGGACGCAACGAAAATTCATTGTCATTTCATTTTGGAAATTTGAAAAAACATCAAAAAGCGTATAAAATGTTCAATGATTTTCATAAACGTTATAAAATGTCAAAAAAAAAGCTAGAATATTTGCAAAATGTCAAAAAAAAATTGCAAAACAAAAATATATTATGTCTTTCAAAATTAGACTTACCTGTCAAAATAGACATTGTAGTACTCTTGCCAGCACCATTGTGTCCCAGTAGTACGGTGATTTCGCCATTGTAAAATTCTATATTTAAATTATTAACGGCATATTTGTTGCCATATTTTTTGTATAAATTTCTGATTTGAATGCCGGGTTCGCAGTCGCAACTTTCAATTTTCGTGTATTCATTGGGAAGTTCGGTGCAAGGGATAATCTGAGTGATGTTCTTTCTCTTTAACGTTGCAGATTCTTTCAAGTACTGCATATAAGATAACATTTTTCAAAACATTATTGAGTTAATATAATTATTTTATACCATTAGAGGGAAGCTCCAAGGTTTTGGAAGTCCATGTTTGCCTGGTCGAACTGAATCCAGGTAGAATGTCAACAGCATTAATAGGAATGTGTCCACAATGAACATCACCATGACAACTCCCATAGTAAGATCATTGCTGCCTCCACTAGCTGATGTGAACAGATTGCTCCACTGCACCCCCACATCTAATTAAAATTAATTACTCAAAACAAGTTTAACACTCTAAAATAATAGTATCAGTGCAAATTTCAAAATTATTTTCAAGTTAATGCGATGAATATGATACCATTAGGCTGGATGCTTCAGAACTATGTATACATTCACTTATAATAGCAATTGTCGTAATTGGGTCAAAACAAACAACGTGCCGTGTTCTAAAGACATTTTTCTAGACAAAACAAATATCAGTATGGCACTCACCTCTCGTTTCATAGATACTGATTGCTTGATAGCCGTAATACATAGCGATATTTGGACACAGACACAGTAGCGCTTTCTGCAAAATGGAAAGGTATGCCATGTTGTCTCCAATGCTGTATGGGATCAGATAAGATACTATCCAGAATAGAATGCCGGTGATTGTTGTAAAGTTTGCTATTGAGAAAAAATAATGTATTTGAAGCAAATCAGCAATGGTTTCATTTTATGATTTACTTACGTGTTTGGAAAAATGTACTGATGAAAAAACAGACGGCTATACATGAGCAGCAGTATAGAAACATGAACAGACCAAAAATGATGGCGTCTGTATATTGTATTGGGGCATAATCAGTGCCCCAGTCCCATTTCATGAAGAATACAATAAATATGATAGAGAAGAAATTGATGACGATGGCATCTATGAACCAGCATAACCACATCACTGAAGTAGGTAATCCCATCATTTTCATCAATTCCTAAATCATTCATATTTCAAGGGTTGTAAACTTCCTGGGATAATGTAAAAAATATGTAATTAGTCTTAATACCTTTATTCCGGAGTCCTTTTCTTCGACAATGTTCTTAAGTGTTGACGGACAAGTCAACAAGAAGCTGAAGAGTGTTACAAATGGTAGCATGTGCATGAAAAGACTATTGATGCCCATGTCAGATGTATGAGGAGGGTATGGAAATTCCTGCATCGTCAACGTTACAGGAAGTTCGTCCACTTTTTGTTGCATTTTAATAAAAGACTCTCCTAGAGCCATTTCCAAGACGATAAATCCCTTGTGGAAATACTTTTCAGAACCTGCATAAAAGAAAAATTCGATAAAATCAAGTGCATTCTTGATCATTCATTTTGTGAAAAGATAATATCAGTAACAGTATTAAATCTGTAACCACAGGGGTAATATACCCAGCACGCTCAATGTCAAACGCTCGCAAAAATTAAGCAACGTTGGGCCAGGTCAGCACTTGAATCCCATTGCTCCGTCTTCGAATAACATTTGAAAACAATTAATGGGATTTAGATATTGGATCAGTTGGGTAAAAATCCATCAAATACAAAATAAATGCTACTATCAAATCTGCTTTGAATAATCTATCTGGACTTAGCGTTTGAAAAGACTTCTACACTCTTTGAAAATTAAATTATCCTAAAATTTGAACATGGACACTGACCAACTTATCACTTTAAAAATTCGTCACTCTGCTAGCTGAAGATATAGACTAGAATATTAGTCATCAATGCTGCAAATGGTAAAGTGTACCACTGCTAGAACAACAGATTGTGTAAGAGAAACCGTAATCAAAATGTATATAAGTAGAAAGAAACAGAGTACAATATTTATAATTCGTATCGCTTGCGTCTTTTTAACTGTTAAGTCATAGTTATATATTCTAGTAGATTTAAATCTGTAAGAAACCGCTATACAAATTCTTTGTCCATGTTAAAGATAATAGATTTAACTGCAACTTCTACTTGTCTTAATCTACATAAAGTACTCCTTTAGAATTGAAAAAGGTTTTGTTCAAGATATTCTTTATCAACTGCTCTTGTAATTATCTTTATCTTCCCCAAATCGATACTACTGTAAGCATAAGTCTTAGCAATAGCAGCATTAGTATCGTATTCTAGAATACCGATTAAGATTTTTAGAATCCATAAAACAAATCTCAATAGCAATACAAGTTTTTTGTTCAAAATGTTTTCAAGTGAGAGAGACAGTCAAAATAAAACTATAACCGCCGGTCTAAAACGAGCTTGACTAATTACTAGCCATTGACTCATACATTTCTCGGCACATTGGCACGCCGCGTAACACTTTTACTTGTGGCGTCCATTTTACGATATACACCATAAATCCGTCGTTCAGTTATGCCATGAGTAAACCGGCCTGTTTATAGGCGTTATTGACAATTTTCACGGCAAATTTGCGTGGTTTGGTCAAAATTTCAAGCGGCCACACGTCATGCAAATAGCATTTACAGTTCACGAGTAACTGTGCGTAACTATTTCGATTGTAGCAAACTAACAAAGGAAAATAAATCATTGTTGCAAAACATCTAATGTCGCGTTAGGACAAAAGTTGCCATCTTAACCTTGGTAATAACGCAAGATCAATAGCATGAAGTTCACACAGAAAGCACAAACTATAGTAGTATCAGTGACAAACAATATCATGAGTGACGGTGACAATATGGAGCACCAAAATGCACAGCTTCCTATGAAAAATGTATTTCAATGTTTCACATCTACCAGGCGTCCCGTGACGGCTCCTCCATTTTTTATTACTAGTGCTAGTACTATACATTGTACTTTACATTGTTTGAAAATAATTGTTTTTAATCTGATATGTTGCCAATAAATTTCAATAAAATCGGTCAAAAAATTCTGTTCACTTTTGCCACTTTATATAAACATGTATACCGATTTTTCACGTAAACGCCGTGCATAGCATACGCATTCGGCTCGACTCGACCGAGGGAGCGGACCTACGAAGCCGGGCCTCTTGCTGGTAACATTGCACGCATGCAAACTGCGGCGTGTTATTGAAGAAAACAATAAGTTTCTCATATTTAACAGTAAACGTTTAAAAATAACAATTACAAATTCGTACAAAGACGTGCACTCTTGATAAAAAATTGACATCTCATTGTCTTTTCAGGGCCATTCTTTGCACCAGAGATGGGATATTTTCTGTAAAATATCCCGATAGCTAGGTACTTTGCGCGTCGACGATTGGAGCGCTATTTACAAATATTAAGAAAAAAATATGCATTGTAGGTTGTTAATGCCAATGCCTTAAAACATCCACAATAAGTAAAGATGCCGGAATGCAGGAAATAATGGTGTGTTCGGGAAAGATCAAATTTGTCCATTCGTAAAATTTCGTAGTAACTAATATTAGTGAGGGTAAAGTTTAGAAGATTTTAATTTTAGTTTAGAGAATCATTTTATTTTGAAACATTTTATTAGGAGTTACTGTTTATTGTTTCCTTACATAACTTGATATTTTTAACAATAATCCCATCAATTTATTACGATGTTTTTTCGACATTTAAATACGTCCCTTCGCTCGGCCGAATTGAGCCGTTTGGGCTACGTACGGCATTTACTTGAACAATCGGTATTTACTAATAAATGTACACAAGCGTGTACGTATGGTGTAAAAGCAGGGACGTTTTTTCGTCCAGGTCAACGTAAAAATTGAAAAAAATTTAAATATTTAAAAATTCGAAATTCGCAAATAAATTTTTTAACGACAAATTTTACTGAATTTTGTTCTCCAACTTTTGCATTATTGACTGGGACTACGCATAATGATTACTCTCTTCTTGTAAAATCAATTCTTCTAGATCGTCAGATAAAGTATTCAGACTGGCGGATTACGGACGCATTCATATTAATTTGTGTTAAATTATTCTTTGTGCAAAGCTTCAATAATTTTGGCTATTGTATTTTTTGTTGTTCTAGTTAAAAATTTAATCTTATTTTTTCCCACCAATGTGTAAATATTAAAGAGTTCCACATACTTTTGTTCGTCTTTGACTTATTCAATTTTCTCTTTCATTAAAGTCGAATCACAATTTCTTCAACGTTAGTGAGAAATTATCAGATCACAAATTCTCGAGCAGAAAGGGAAACATCAGCATTCCTTCGATAAAGAGTGTCACTGGAAAAAATGCTGCAATAATGTCAATCAGCAAAATTTCATCATCTTGAATACCAATATCAGACGGCATCAATCTTTTCTAACACCATTTTTAACCGTTCTTTTAAGCATTTACATATTCATTAAACACCTAGTTCTAGTGCCCATAATAAGATTTAATTAATTTAAAATACCTTGTTTTACGTACAGAAAACAAAACATATTTTTATGAGATAATTATATAATTTGTATTATATGTATTATTACAATTAATTGTAATTACAATTTATGATAATTATGAGAAAAAATTACGTAATTCTAGAATGCAATATTTGCAACCCCTAATCCAATAGCCACAGTCATGGCATAGCACAAGAAGTTCAGCTATCAGTCTTAAAGCGAGTACAGAAATAGAATAGAATAATGTTCTTATTAAGTCCATAATTTTAAACCTTCGTCCAACGGGTGCGGTCTGTGAGTTAAAGGCAAGCTAAAAATTATTATTATTATTAAATTGTCATAATATTTTTTTGTAAATTCTCTAGTTTTCAGTATCTTTCAAGAATGTAAAAAGAACACGTCTTTTCGAGGTGAAATTAATTTTCAAAATTTCCTGCATCCTGTCCATATCTTTTTTGCACTGACATACCGCACCCGTTTGAATGTGCGTGTATAATTTTCAAAGGCAAATTTATATGTAAAATGTGTATGTTCATTTAAATTTTTTGTATTCGTTATTTGATCATTTTTCAATAAATATTTATTCATTCATTTAGTTTATCACTAAATTTATATAAAACCAAGCATAATGATGAAAAGGTAACATTTTTTAAATAATTATCCAGATAGATTACAATTAATGTTTTAACGATTTTGTACTAAACAGTATGTAGAAATACTTTATATTCAACGTGTTGACAAAAAAATATTTTTAAATTATTTTCAAGTGAAAATATCTTCCACAGACAATTTTAAACCCGTTTGCAGTTTGAATGTTGAGCCCGTCGGATGGATGGAGGGTTAAAAAAATATCTCGTTTATTTACATTACATCTTAGCATTATTTTACTTTCCAGGACAAATACAGTCCATGTATCAATAAACGTTCAACAAATTGAAATGCTATTGCAATTTGTATATCTTATTTAATAATAAGTTTATTGTTCGCTCAAAGAAAATAAGAATTGCAACTTTTTTCGATGAATTCATCCAATTGGAATTCGAAAGACTTAAAACATGCTGTATAACAAAAATACATATAGCTACTTTTAGAACTCAATATATTACAATGAGTCATAGTTCTCATAAATCGATAGCACTCAGTTATTTTCCAAACATGGTCCAGACGCAATCTTTTAAGTAAATAATTTCAAACTGTTGTTGTTTGGTCATAAAAGATAACATTTATTTTGATTTTACTGTTTTTTTTAATTTGCAGAATAAATTTATATTATTCGACGCAAAAATAACATTGATACGTATCAAATAAACGTTTCCAAGCGTATAATGTAAATACGATTATATATGAGCGATCGATCTTATACCTAGAAAAATACAATTAATCTAGGATGTATTATCAATTTTCTCAAAAATTGAAGAAAAAAAATGAGATACGATGTTATTATTTGCGAGCGTCGTGTTGTTAACTTTAATTTTAAATTATTTATTATAGTGCAGGTAAATAACAATTTCACAACATAATTCGTGTTTTATCAGTTATAACACAAACCATATACTTTACGTGCATATTAACCTTGTGGAAAATAAATAGTGTAATTTGTTTTTGCACAAAATATCCAACATATTTGATTTGATTTAACTAATTCATACTTTCGTATATAATCAATTTTTTTAAGAAAAATTTGGTTATGTTCATTTATAATCCGTAACCGAAAGTAAAGCAATATAGTTGGTCCACGTAGAATGTCAGTGGACAGAGAAGAGCAGGAAACTGATGCTAAGTTCGATATTTGCGTATAGCTAAACAGAAATTAGTTAAACTAAAGTTAAATCTTCGCACAGAAAAATCTAACCTAACCTAATCTAACGTAGAATCTAAGTGGACATCTCAGAGGAGTGCTAAAGAAGGATGCAAACTTCGATATGAGCATACAGCTAAACAGGAATAAGTTGAATTAAAGTTAAATCTTCGCGCAGAAAAAGCGGAGGTGAAAGAGTAGCATGTATACTCCCTCCAAGAAAATCAAAGATAATTGTAGCCTAAAGAAAATGAAATGTCAAGTACAAAAAAAAACCATTTCCAATATATCCTTTTGTTAGCGTTTATCCAAAGAGTCAAGTTATAGAAGACCCATAAAACTATTGGTTACTAGTACTGCACAAAAATGATTTTCTCGTTTCAAAGAAGATTTCGATATGAGTTATCTCACTTTGATAAATATTAAATACGTCAACCAACACAAGCATTCACCACATTGCTGGTAAATCAAAATTGTACGACATTTGCATTCCACGAGTTTATATACTGTACGTTTTGAGCAAAAACAACAAAAACTAACATTATTTGCATTTATTTGCTTGCTTCTTATTATTTAACTAATCGGCCGACTGATAATACACAGCATCAAAAATCTCAACCCTCAACCATTCATACTCCTAATCGTTTACTCAATTTCTTTTCAAAAACAACTGCTGCATCATTCTCATAACTTTGGGCCTAGATAGATATTGTAAATTTGAAAATTAAAGTAAAGCAATAAAGGGTTCGCTTTTGATAAATCATTAAAGTTAAAAATTATGTGTTTCGGTATATTAGTCAGATGATACCATCGTGCCATTTGTGATCTGGGGTCATTAAAACTTCTCAAAAATCTATTTTTGTCGGTGTCCTTTTCTAATCATGGAGACTGTTCCGGCTTGAAAAGATATTATATATTTTATAAACTGTATACAAGATTTCAAAGATTTCTTCAATCACATTTTTTCGCCTTCGTGTAGCAAGTCACATATTTTTAATTAAATCAGTAGACAGCAAAATAAGCTCCTCGACAAATTATTTAACGACACCTTTAAAGCCTTTAAACTAAGTTTTGAACAAAAAGAAAATCGTGATAATTGTAATAAATCGCAATTTACTATATTTATAAGTTAAAACACTTCAGTCGCGTCATACCAAAACTAATAAATAATACAAAATATAAATGATTTCAAAGAAGAATAAATGTATCATAAAGAATTGTGATTTCAGATTAATCAATAGTATGACTATAAGCAGAATATAAAGGTCACCATGTTAACTATGCAATCAATGATTGATTAATTATTTATTGGAATGTAAATAACTAAACATCTGCATCAATAGACAATTTGTTTGAATCCTTATCTTCGATTCCTTTCTGTATTGATTTATAATAATTTATCATTAAGATATGATTTAAACATTACCAACAACGTGCTAAATCCGTTTTAGCAAATTTGACCGCCCACAAATTGGTATTCGCACGGGCTATCGGCGATACAGAAAAGTCAGAAAAATAACTTCCGCCTCTATTTCTGGTCTCCGCTATTACCTTTTAAAATGATACATTAAGTTTGGATGAAGACAATAAGAGTATGAATGCCAAAGAGATATAAGAGACTATTTGATTGTAACGATAAAATCAAGCCAAAATAGCCCATGTATTGTTTCACACACGCTTATGACTAAATCTTTACAATATTTGGTTCGTCCCCTTAATACAAAAAATGGAAAAATCGTTTTGGTACCCGCTTAATAATCTGTTTACCTGTTCGGAAAGTATTGTTAAATACTGTCAAATACATGAGCAAGTAAAACTATCACAAGTTTATATCTGAGAGTACTTGCAAATAAAATGCATTTTAAGCAGCTATATCTGAAAATCAATGTTTCTGGCCGCATATATTCAGAAAGTTGGTGTTTGCAATTGTAACTGAAAGTGACAGATCACTACTACAAAACACTTTTTAACTGCAAATAGCGGCCGGAAACTGTTGCATCACAAAATTGGCTGTCACTATAGCTACAGAACACATAAATCAATTATATGTTAAAATGCAGCCGGCTAAAATATGTCGAGTTCACAACGGCCGAAATACTTTTCGGTGTCTTCGCCTCACTCTTCTCGCAACTCTCAGACTTGCACTTTCTAGCTTAAAATAACCTATATGTACATTATCCAAGAGTTTTTTCAGAGAGTGTTTTCACTACTCGATTTATTTGCAAGTACTCTCAGATACTGAACGTGCGATAGTTTTACTTGGTCGAGTATATTAAGTTGAATCTGCAAATCTGGTAGATCAGAGGCGTTGCGCTGCGCTGCGCGGATCTGCATTTTATTATACATTGTTGCCGTTGCCGTCGGAAGGTAACCTGCTGCGCAGCTTGCCGACCCATCATAGAAGAATGTATAATAAAATGACAAAAGCCGCGATATGTGCAATGCCTTTAATGCTTAATATGTCAAGCACGACAAATAATAAGTAATTTTTGCATAAAATCATTTCTCAAGAACTTATTAATAAATGTAAATAATGTTTTCTAACACTATCGTAAATGATCAATTTGGAACATTTAATTAATCGCGTAAGAGGGCCCTTACACACGCCGTGCGTAATATGTGCGATCGCACGGTTTGGATTTCTAATGTGGTTTCTATGTAACGACCAGTTATAACAATATAAATAAATTCAGTTTTGATTAATAAATGTCATAAAAATGACTAATCTGTCATCTTCTCATTTCCAAGGTAAATCCGATTAATTGATCATTAATTAAAAATAAATTAGTTTATTAATTTTAATTAGTAGAAACGTGGTCGTAGAAAAATTATAGCACAAAACTGTAGTTGTAAAGCAATTACGCACTCTTGGAATTACTGCACTCCCCGCTACGCTGGTTGTGTGCTACTTTTTAGTCGTGCGTAATATACTACTTACAACTCTTGATATGTAATATACTATTAATATCGTGTTAATAACATCTGAGCAACGCATAATTACCAAATAATAAACATTCGCCATAACTAATTCAATATATTTGTCAATTTTGTCAAATTTGTTAAGAGTAATCCTACACTCGGATTTTCATCGTTGGTATTAAAATGTGTGACAATTATAGATATACAAAAAACAACAATAATTTTAATAAAAAATAATTTATAAAGTATGAAGAGAGAATTGATTGATATAATAATAAATAACTCACCGATCCCTTGCATGTATTGGCCATAATCTCTTGTAAACAGTTCATTGGTATTCCAATCCATGTATTTTTCGTAATTTCGTATCGAGTACTTCAAATTAGTTTCTAAGTTGGGGGTATCGTGAAAGATGACAGCAAAGACGGTATCGTGTGTAGAGTTTTCTTTGAAATAGTGCACAAGTTGTTGTTCATCGTTGAATTCTTTAATGTCTGTAAATATAAGAAGAAAAAAACAATCATTGCCAAATTATATTTTAAATAAAGAAGACGGGTGTTTTTCAAAGGTTGCACATATAGGTTGTTCGTATGGTCCAAGGACAGACATATAATTCAATAACAAAATGCGTTTGAAAAAAATGCTTCGAACACAAGTGTAATGGTTTGGATGGGGACATCCGTCCGATCCTATAAAAGAGGGTTGTCCAACCTTTTTGATGTTTGGGGCCACTTTTTAGTACATTTTAGTAATAGAAAGTCTTTGCGGGCCGCAGCAACCAAAATTGTAGATAGTAAAGCACACTGCAATTGAATACTTTTTACGTAGACGTAATTATTTATTTATGCATGTACAAGGTGTCCAAAAAGTCCCGCCTTTGCCAAATATCTCGAGAAATACACACTACATCATAAAAACAATTATTAGGTTTTTTATTATTTAAAAAAAAATCTATAGAATGATACTAAATTCGATTTTCCTCCTTCAGCCCTAGGGAGTAACTTTGAAATCTTAAATAGGAACCCCCATGTTTTATTGCAGATTTGGATTTTACGGAGAAAAATAAACAACTTTTATATAAACTTAACACTTTTATTGTTGTGTGACAGATAGCGCTGAAATATACAAAAGAAAATTGAGTTTTAAAAACGGAACGCCTTGTTTACAGTGTCATCAATCACGCAAGGAGAAAAGTGTTAAATAGAAAAGTTACATATTTTTTCCTGTAAAATCAAAATCGACCATAAAAAAATGAGGTTTCTAAAGTTCCAACAAAACTTACCCCTCCCCTCCAACTCCAGATGAGTTTTATCGTAGATAGGCCTCACTTTTATTGCAGAAAAAATTTGTAACTTTTGTATTTAACACTTTTCTCGTTGCGTGATAGACGACAATGCAAATAAACCGTACCGTTTTTAAACTCAATTTTCTTTTGTCTATTACAACGCCATCTATCACGCAACAATAAAAGTGTTAAGTACAAAAGTTGCTTATCAAAAATGGTTCATATTTAAGATTTCAAAGTTACCCCCAGTTTACGCCCTAGAGGTGAGGGAGCAAACTTGAATTTAGTATCATTGGATAGATCTTTTTGAAATAATAAAAAAACGTTATCATTATTTTTGCGGTCTGATGTGTATTTCTCGAAATTGACCCAGGCTGAACTTTCTGGACACCCTGTGTAAAAGGACACATGTATAAAAATAATTAATACGAAAAACTAGTACAATACGTATATTTATCTGAAAAACATAACAATTGTACTAAAAAGTATTTAAATTCATTGCTTGTTAAGTATCAGTGCGGCCCACTGATACTTAACGTGAGCATGCGACATGCGATTGCGGGTTGGACAACCCTGCTATAAAATTTTCTTTATAAAAAATGATAATAGTTTATTAAATAATGACTTCATTAAATAGGACAGCAGAATACATGTTTTTCAAATAAATTTCTCTATTTGTAAGATTAGAAGATCCCATTTCAATTAATTGAAACATTGAAATTAAATTGCTGCACGGTAGATTGTTATATTTTTGCTGGCACAGAAAGTACAATAGACTAGTGGTTATGTTTTTCAAATTAAAATAAAAATACGTCACACCGCAGGTCCACTTCACCGATTTTGACGAATAAGTTTCAAAAAATTAATAATACAATACTCGGTATGTAATTGCCTTTTAATCATATACAATTTTTTGTTATTGTAATTTCAGAGCATTACTAAGTGGAAACGGCCATTATCGGATGACATGCAAGTCGGTGGTGCATAACGTATGAATTGTTTGTGTTGTTTGATCCCAACCATCACCACGTTTACGAGTTACCATTATCAGTTTGCTATGTAAAATAAATTGTATATTATTTAGTTCAAATGTTTTACATGACTAATTATTATGTATGGTACTGGTAGTATTAAATTACATTTGATAAAATGAAAAAAATATTATTAACAATGCGATACAGACAACACAATTGAGCCAGAATTAATAATTAACGTTAATTTGAAATGACTCACAAAAATATTAATATGCGGCTAACGTGTTTCAACATTTTACGTAATCTATTTACAATTTTTGTAATATTGTGATATACTCGATAAACTATATCTAGAGGTGATAAGGAAAATTTTGCAAATATTTTCGAAAAAATTCTAAATTTTTGTTAAACTTATGACACTTCTAAGTTCGCTAACGTTGCAGAATATTGACATGTGATAAAAATGTCGAGAATTGTTTACAAAACGGCTAGAAAAGTATAAATTATCGATATGTCTTAGAATATTCTCAGCATTTCAATGAGAAAATCATTTTTATCAATTCGTGGTTATGCGATTACAAGAGGAAAGTTTTTTTATGTTATCTACTTTGCTATGAAAACAAAAGATTAGGGACCAAACAAAATTTTATTTTTCAACGTAAGAACCATTAACAGAAACAGACTTATTCCAACGATTTTCTAGTATCGCAATGCATTCAACATTTTATTTTTTCAATTCTGCAAATTACGACTAAAAAGCGTTTTCAAAGTTCAAGTCATTCGATAAAAAGCGACGCAATCTAAAGTATTTCTTGAGTTTTAGAGAAAAATATTATTCACAGGGGTCAAAATCGGGACTGTAACGTGGATCTTGTATTGCCTTACAGCCGCATTGATTACTTCTTGAACAATTCTTGCATAATGCATTCTGCAGTTGCCGTGCAGAAGCAGAGTTTTCTGAGCATGATTGTAGGGTCTCTTATCGAATATAGCCACGTTCTTAATTGTGTCTTTGTAGCCACACCCCGCTATTTTAGTCACTATTGGCATATAATCAGTTAAGAGAATTATCTCTGAGTTCCAGAAACTACTTGGGTGATGGCTCTTATAAACCCATTGCATGGACTCCAAAGTTACAATTCTAGAAGAATTTGACTGCTTCATCTCTTGATGAACACTAGCATCACGAGATAAAGCAGTCAAATCTTTCTCGGAAATTTGTCGTCTACAAAGTTAGGAAATGAACAGCTTAAGAATCCACAGTGCCGAAAATTTGCTCATTCCCAATTCTCTAGTATTAACTGAAACCTTTAGTCGGCGGTTAATTAACACCAAAACATCAACCTGTTTGATGATTTCGCCAGTTCGTACTTCCAAAGGTTTACCCGGTCTTTCACACTTTGGGATGAATTAATACGTTTTATTTTCTACATACACCATTCTCTCATGAATATTCTTCGGGCTACTGCCTTCTTTCTTTAAAAATTTCATGACGCTTCTGTGTTCAAGTTGCAAATCATTCATTTTCTCCTCTTTAAACTTATATAAAAATATCAACATAAAATATAACATAAAAAACTCCCCTCGTATTGTGAAGCGCAAAGGGAGTGTAAAAAAATATTATTGGTATTACAAAAAAATTTTACACGCACGTATCGGCTGACCAAGCCATGAGGAAGGCTGTTTTATTAAGTTAGACAAGTGAACAAAATGAACAAAAAAAAGTTTTCTAGAAAAAAAAGACCAAAACATGTGAATTAAGTTTTATGTTCTAATTTAACTAAAACATCAGGATAAAAACGTTTAATTTACAATTTCTAAAGCAAAATAAGTTTTCTGCGTAATTTGAACCTAAAATACTTTTTCTGAAATAAAAATCAAACCATATTTCTCTTTGATTTATAAAGTAAAATACCTTTTTGATCTGTTTTTCTTAAATTAAATTACCGGGTAAAATACGTTTTCTGGAGCAAAATATAATAACATAAACATATTTTGGTTTTTGAAAGTAAAACATATTTTCTGTGCAATCTTTTTGAACTAAAATAACAGGTAATATTAGTTTTATTCGCAATTTCTAAACCAAAATATCTTTCTAAATTTTAAACTAAAATTTTTCTGGAAAAACAACAATACATGTTTCTGCAAGTGTGTCTGGTAGATTTCTTAAGTGAAATACCGGGTAAAATAAGTTTCATTGGCAATTTCGGAACTAAAATATGTTTTATGGGCCAATTTTAAACTAAAATACGTTTTCTGAAGAAAAAAAAAACATATTTTAGTTTTTTAAAGCAAAATATTTTGAGTGCAAATATTTATATTAAATTATATTAAAATACCTGGTAAATTTCTAAACTAAAATATTTTTCTGGGCAAATGTTTAAACGAAAATGTTTTCTTTAAAAAAAAAAATAAAACAAATTATTTCTGGTCAATTTTTAAAGTAAAATACGTTTTCTATGCACATTTTTACAACTAAAATTCCGGGTGAAACACATCATTCTCTGGCAATTTGTAAACTAACATACCTTTTCTAGAAAATTATTTTCTAGACAAAGTTTTAACTCAAATTAGTTACAAAGTAATCAGCAGAATACAAATTAATCAAGAGAATTATTACAATTTAATGAATTTTTTAACATAAATTTTGATGTCCATTTACCTGATAAATTGCTAGTTTAAATAAGATTTTCATACAATATACATTTAAAAAAATCATTATGTGACAAATGTGTATATATATATATATACATATATATATATATATATATATATATATATATATATATATATATATAAATAATATCAATAAAATTAGTTTTCACAATTAACTAATTAAGTGTTAATTTATTTTATGCTTGTCACAAATTTTCAAAAGACATTTACATAACCTTAATGTATGAAATAAACTATTTCGCTCTAGATTTTTATTATCATAGAAACATTTTAGAGATTCCCTCAAGGGTGTAACCACCAAGTAAAAACAGGTCCCAGTGTTACATAATTTCATAAAAATTTCATAATATTACATAAACATGAAATATTTGCTGTCTGGAATATTTCAAGAATTGTTACCCCATCGGATTCCATTTACATCAAACATTGATATCATTTCAAGTTGTTCAAATTGATAATAAAACCGATTTCAATATTAAAAATTTGATGAAAAGTATGTCATAATACATACTAGTATTTAAATAGTTGCCATTATAATTTAATCAAATTGCAGACATGCCAACTGAATGGGTGCTGAATTACGTGCCACCACTTAAAATTAAAAATAGCATTGAAACAGATTTATTTACGTCGTGTAAATTAAATTAAATTATTGGTTATGAAATTTGACACTAATTGATAATAGGTCATTAGTTTGATCATGTATTTAACGAGAATACAGACAGGAAATGATATTAGGATGTTATTATGCTCGGCAAACATTTAATGTTTGAAAAGATAACTCAGAAATGGTTAACAATTATATAACATTTTTTTTTACTGTACAATCCATTGTGGATAAAATGTGTAACATATTTCTTCGTAAAATCAGGGAAATATAATATATTTATATAACTTATTTAACAATCACGCACTTTTAATTATTTTAAATCAGAAAAATAACGTTTGATATTGTCAGTGTCAGAAACGATTTCAACATAACCTCTTTCCTATTGACTAGTGACATGATGATTATGTTCGTACATTATTGACATTTTAAAAGAAATTGATACTTTTGATGCCAGAGGTTAAATTATTAGATTCCAAAAATTGTCTTCTGCTACAAAGCTTGGGTCGTTGCAACAAAACCCAACCTTTAATGTGTACAGCTAAACTTACATTTTTGAAGACAGCTTTTTCTAATCTTGATAAAAACGGCTGTCCAAATAAGAATTGCCCAGGTGTGTAACGGGGACCCCTAAAAAAGTCAGCAATATGTTGACCAACTAGGATGATATAAATGACCAATTTTAGTCAGTACTTAATGCTTATTTTTGCTTATTAAATCACTAAATACCTTTTTATATCAGCAACCATATTAGATAGATATAGGTTTTAACGTCTAAGGCTTGCCTGACACGAGACTGACTTTAGCACTAAATTTAGTACAATAATTGTGTGCGCCGATTTAATCAATTCTCATGCAAGAAAATATAACCCGTTCTAATTTTTTGGATGAGTGCCACTAAATATGCGCTGAAAAGTTGCATGTAGAAAAACACGCGTTGGTATAAAAATCGGATTCTTGAAATTTCACATTCACTGACAGAACGATTGAATACAGATGCTCACGTACTTATTTTACAAACTTAAGTGTCAGACAGAAATGCCGGAGTTAGTTTAGTTTGTTTGCGAATCACAGTTATAGACCTACCTGACAAGGGGTCAGCTAGTTCTATAACTGTGATTCTCGAACTTTGTCACGGTGCACTTTTAATAATTTAAAAATTTGTGGGCACACTATCTGACTGATTGTAGTGTCAATTAAAAAAATATTTAAAAAAATAAATAATTTTCATTTCAACCAATGACCTTAAGGAAACCCAAGAAATTAATTTTTTCATTTTTGGAGTGGAATATCCGGCAGTGACGCACACTTTAAGATATTTTGGTGCACACCAAAGTGCCGCGGCGCAGTGATTTAAAATCACTGAATTAATAAATACAAAAGATTATGTTTTCTATATTTCTAACAATTTCACATACGTAAAAATAGTTTATGAAAAGACTGCCATTTTGTCGATTTCTCCAATATACATATACCATGAGTTAAATACCATATGTTAGTCATGTTGAACATAAATTAATGTGGTTATATTTAAAATTCAATTTTGAAGCATTAATTATATCCTCAAATGAATACAAATAGACAATTTAATATAATTATCACTTTCTGACATTTAATTTCACCAATAAAGGAGATTAATAGGTAAATTAAATTATTATTTTGTTATATTTTACTTACCATTATTTCTCAAACCCATAATAACTTGTACGCCCTTAATCAGCTCATCGGTAAAACTATCGCTTGGAGCATAGTAGAGTACGGTCTCGTGCATATTCCATTTATACCGTTGGTAAATTTGATCTTTAAATAAGTATTCATTGTAGGTGCTCTCATTGACCACTTGTTTCCCAATACCACTAACTTTAGATCTGGCATATCCGAGGAATGCAAATAATGTGATAGGTAGCAAAATCACAAGGGCGGTTAATATGTAATGTCTTTTTCGCACATGTATGCACTTCCAGAGGTTTGCTGAGATTTGTCGACTGAATCTACTCATTTTAGTATCTTCTTTCTATAATTTCCATAACAACAAACAATAAATATTTGACAGTTATTTTTTCAACATATTAAATGTTGCCAACCAACGCATTTTCTTTCTGTTAAGTATGTTACTGATTGAAAGAAAGTTTTTGATAAATAATAAATAGTGTTGATTTAGTACAAACTAATTATCGCTTTTTGAGAGGGGGCGATGGTGGTCGTAGTATAACCATATATCAATGAGGATGGCACTCAGATACCCGCATAGATAACCTAGACTATATAGATAGGCAACTTCTATATATTTCTTTGGAACCTTACCATTTTATTTAAATCTTTCGCACCGACAGCAGCACTGTCGTAAATGGAGGAAGAATATGCGGGAAGTTTAAATGCTACAATTCAAATAAATTTAAAATATTTTAGTTCATAGAAAATGTTTTAATTTATAAAAGTTTTTTTATAAATTAATACATTCATTATAGTATATTCAATATAAGATTAAATAAAAAGTAAAATAGTTTTAAGATACATATAATGAAATAAGAATCGGGCTACATAATGACAAATCTTTAATAATCAAAATTTCATTATGCATTTTCATAGATATTAAAGTGCACTCAGAATTAATGTGATATATGCTATATA
>JARJEC010153662.1:0-12419 GCA_030264575.1 Tachinus sp. AB-2021 | reverse complement strand
GTGTAGCAGTATAACAGTAGCCACTAAGATCATATTAGCTGCACACTCTGTCCCCAGTTGCCCCTAACATGGCGCTGACCGGGGATCACTACGCCGACAAAATTATGTTATCCTGAGACGGAGACCAACACAACACCATCGCCAAAACATAATCTCTGATTCTATAACAAAGAAAAATATATTAAAGACAATAAATATAGAGTTTAACAAAATTTTATAGATAAAGTATACCAACAAAATAATTTTGCTAGTAAATAAATGAGAAAAATTAATAACAATGATAGTTTCATTGAATTATATAATTCCACTTATATTTAACCATAAAATATTTTTTATAACAATTAAAAATAAGTTTTATGATATACAAAACTGTGGTACTAATTACCGTTTACCGTTAAAACTAGCATTAATTGACTAATATTGATATCTATTGTTTGGATAATTTTTGAAATCCGGCGTATTCATATTAATTCAAAATTCTGATAATCGATTTAAAATAGGTATTTTTAGTACAAGTGCATCATTTAATCACGAGTCTAATATTTGGAGGCACGAGCCGATCAGCGGTGAGTGCTCCAATTATACGATCAAACTATTTTACTCATGTTTTGTACACATGAGTAAAATGGTTTGATCATAGAACGACTTTACTGTATTCAAATATTACTCTGGTGGTTAATCGGCATATGGTATGTTTTTTATAAACTCATGTTATATCTTGCCAGGTCACTTAGATCAGATAGTATATAACTTCACATGCTTACGCTGGCCACGTAAGTTCAATTATAATTGACAATTAAACTTGCACAACTGTTTGCGCAATTATAATAGAGAAGAGTACCATGTCGTTTACACCAAATGTTTGATTTGCACAAGTCTCGCAAAAAGATTGAATAATGGTTGTGCTTGTACAAGTAAGGGGTTGCGCAATTATATTTCAACGTGTGTGGGTTATTTCAAGCTCCATTTACTCTCATCGAAGATGGCATTAAGGTGCATATATGTAACTAAACAATTTTGTCCAAATACAAATAATTATACCCGTCTTTAGGTGCATATTTTAATTTGTTGATTAAATTTATAGATGAATGTTGTGCTCTTTTCATCAGCAAATTTTTATAACAAAAACAATATTTTCTACACTTCTTCTTCCTTTCAGAAGCTATTAATAAAGCAGTAATAAACAAAACATATCGTGCAGAAACCATTTTATGTTTAATAATATAATGTGTTGAATAAGTCCAAGCACATTTGTTTGATTCTCCGACGGAACTCAAATTGCACATTTATAATTGAGAGCGGTTGTGCCACTTATAATTGAGCGTGCAAAACATAACACCATTAAACAAAAAACAGATTGAATTGGCATAAAAAATAACAAAGACAAAGTATTGTTTGTTAAGGTTAATTTTAAAAAAAGCAGAACAATGAAAGCAACTTACTCTAATTTGAAAAAGAATCAATTTGCCCACTTTTGCAATATTTTTTATAAATCCTAGTCCTATATCATTATTATTATTCTAAATATAAAAAACAATAATTGTTGTTTATGTATCAAGCAAATAAACAACAATCCCCAGAATGTAAATGATGAGATACAATTTTTATTTTTTGCTTGTTAATATATAATATCTCATTTTTATCTTAAATCTCATTGACACTCATAGCACGAAGAACACACGAAATAAAACAACAATATACACAAAATTAAATGGAATATACGTTTAGCGTACAAAGTTTTAATTTAGAATTTAATTAAAACCCCGGCTTTACAATATGTTAGTGGATAATAGCCATATCCTGTCGACGGTTTTTATCCATTGATCTTTATTCCACGTACCGGTACATCATTTATATCCATTTTATACTCGACTGGTGCATTCTATTGCCACTTACTACTATGGGGTAGGTCAATCTTGAATACTAAAGGTGGTGAATATAAATGCTTTCCTTTAACACGCCGACGGAGCACTAAAAAAGATGAGTTTAACTAAAGGGCATCGGACACGGATCGGGTTGGAAGACTGACTTAAATTTATTCACCGACAAATCGATATCTCATTTAATGCATTTAATATGGTGAGACGAAAATTTCACAACATTTAATGGAATAAAAAGGTAACTAATGTATTACAATCATAATAGGTAAACAAAAAATAATGCATAATAGTGCATAAAACTATTACATTAGCAACAAAAAACTTAAAATTAAGCGTTTTTTAATTACATTTGCATTTTTTCAACTATATGACTCCTTAAAAAAACTATTTTTATTTTAAACAATTATTTACATAAAAAAATCAATACGATATCTAATAATGGTCATTAATAGTATCTAAGGTTTGCTCAGTCTCGACATATTTTTGATTTTCAGAAGTCGAGACAAACTATTAGGGCATTTTCCGGAATTCCCGGGACTCGTGAAATATAAAAAAATGGAAATAGTAGAAATAAAAATTAGTCTAATATATAATATATAAGGCATTCTTAATAAAAATAAAAATATAAAAATGGCAATATAAATAGTAAATTATAAAATTATTGCTTGAAAATAATAACAATATAAAACATTATAAATTAAAATAAAAAATATATATTTTAATTTCAAAAGCATTGAAAGTCAATTGCTAAATTGTGTAACAAAATTTTATCTTACGGAAAATATTCTGTGGTTTGTTGGTTCTATGGAGATAGAAAATCCAACTTGCTGGTCCTCTTTTAGTGTTTTCAAAGATTTTAAATACTTTTTTACTACTTTATGTTGATCCTGTTTTTTAGGTAATTTAATAATTTTTTTATTTCCTTTCAATATCTACGGTTAATAATACTCGTGTATAATGTTTAAATAAACTTCTGGATTAATGTTTTGAAATTTTTTACTATCAGTATTTACTATGTCTTTTTCGATTGTTAAAACTCCAAAATAAGATTTTCGTCTAAAAGTGGGCTAATAACAACGTTTTCTTATTCTAATTAACCAAATATTTTAGATAATTTTTGCCATATTTAATTTTGAAATTTCCCAGGAATTAAAACTGTATATTGATTCTAAATTCCAGAAAATGTTGTCCCGAGAATTCACGTTTAGTAACCCTAATAGTAAGGTAGAACAGAGTGGGTCAGCGTTAACAATTTTGAAGAGGTTGTAAAATTAAATGCCAACAATTTATACAAATTTTATTTTAACCACGTTAGTTAAGTATTCAAACCATAATAAAGTACATTTTGTCCAACTCTATAACGTCGAGCTGGTCCTAACCAAAAATACTCCGATATCGTGGCCCTGTAGCGATCGCCGTTGACGGTTGTTAGTGCATCGTTTTCATAAAAAAAGAAAAATGGGCCGATATAAAGTTGTGACGTGCGCATCATTTCGGGCTGCTTACTCGACCACATGCGACAATTTTTCTTGTTGACAAAACCATTGACCCAGAAATGAGCTTAATTCGAAAAGATGATTTTCTTGTGAAAGTCGTCATCAGCTTGAACCGTGTATCTTTCCATAATTAAATGACATATACTGATGTTTCAAAATGTGACAGAATTGCGGAATTAACTTCACTCCTGTTCGAGAAATGTCAAAAACAAAATGCGTCGCTCTTAATGAAAAATCATTTATAATTATATATAATTTTACTTATGAACATTTACAATTATTATTATTATTATTGAAGAGCCCAGAGTCGGTTTGAGAGTGTCGGTTGGCTAAAGATTGTTCTTTTGTACCACCAATTTTCCCACTTACTTCCCCACCTACAGGCCAACTCACACATCGACCGAACCACGTACCCATCAACCAACCCACAGAATTACCTACTCACTCAATCATCAACAAACAAAACTCCAACCATAGATTCAACCACCCGCCCATGAAGGGATTAAATTATCTGGCTGTGGTTAGAGCCTTAAAACTTCACAAACCTTCATAACATTGCGATTAGACCTCCTATCATTAAATATAATTTAAAGATTAGATTTTAAGTCAAGTAATGGTCTATTTTGATTGAGTTCGGATGGGAATCAAACCCATAACCTTTAGATTTAATGTCCACTGGTCTACCAATTGAGCTACGGAGGTATCTCAATTGGCATTGGTTGTATGTTCTACAGCCACGACAAAGTCAATTTGCTGAAACAGCCATTACATGATATGCTTACACATATACAGTTGTGTATGTCTAGTCTATGCTAGCACAAAACGCACGGAAATTTGTCGCTGGCAACCAATATTATACCAAGATTGTAAATAATAATTATTTTTTGTTGAAATTAGAATATTATAATTATTAAATTATTACTAAGCCAATACTCCATTCGAAATAAATGTTTAAAAAAATTTACCTCGGATGGGAAACCTTTGGTAACCTATGGATGTCCACTGTTATGGGTTCGATCCCATTAGACTAAATAATTATTATTTACAATCTTCGGTCTATTTGGTGTCTATGATATATGAAACGGAAAGAAATAATAAAACAGGATAAATTTAAGCAATGTACAGACAAAACCTATTTTTTATTTATATAGATAATTTAAAATAACAGCTAAAACATTCTGTTGTCAAAATTTGATAAAGGAACCTTATGCAACTTATGATAAAGTTGCTATGGACTTAAAGTTCACTTAAGTTATTTGTAGCGGAATCATTATTTTCTTGAATCCTAAGGATGGTTTCGACCTCTACTACGTGGCACTTCATTATAAAATAAAACAATTTACTAAGTTTTTACCACCAAAATATTTATTGAAAATCAATATATTAGCGATTTAAGTTTCGACTTGTGAAGGTCATTATCAAGTTAGGAACTTGACAGTTTAAGGTCATTATCAGTTGTCATGCTGCTTTGTTAGAGAGATTTGGATCACCTCTTGTCCTATACACTTAATACAATCTGCAGGTAACCCCATAAGGAAATGTCAAAAATTGTCATATTACTGCCTCGAATCTGCATCATATTATTAATTATTATTATTATTATTATTATTATTATTATTAATTAATAGTTCTAATTAAATTTAAACTTTAATTACATTTCTTAGTAAAATTTGTTTAAAATTTGTTGAAAGCTTTTTATATAATTTAAGGTGGTTGAAACAAGATTAAAAAAAATATTTAACAATCTTTTCAAAATTTTTTTTCTTTGAACCAACTTCTATTTTCAATGGATTATAGAAATTGTTTGATAAATAGTTAATTATCACCAAGTTTAGCATATCAGAATTTAACTGGTTTTAAGTTATGGTATATAAAATGTACGTATTCCAACGGCGTATTATAAATATATTTTACTTGTATTAACATAAAATCAATTTCTGCTAAATATTCTCTTAAATCATAATTCTACAAATCAATTAGAGGTTGCAAATGAATGGCACAGCCTAATTAATTAATATTAATAATAATTTTAATTTAACCATTTACTGAAAATAATTGAAATAAATGTGTATATAGCAATATTAACATATTATTAGTTATAAAATAATTTACTTAATTATTTTATTAAGACTTTAATTAAAACAAAACTGCAAAAGTTTGACATAGTTCGCAGGCATATTGACTGCTGTTTAATAGTTGACTTTGATACAGATTAGTTGACAATAATTGTATTTAAAGTCAGAGACAAATTCGTGAGGCAATATTATATTAAAATAGATATTTACAAATAAAGTGTAGAAAATATAATTTGAAGCGTAAAAGTAAAGTTTCACAAAATCAATCATACAGTTGTAATAATCATGTTAATTGAAATTTATGATAACTGGCATATGTAGACGATTTATATAATCAAGATGACAACTACAAACTTGTCTAATAAATAAATGTTTGTATTTGAATGATGAGTTTTGCAACAATTACACATTTCAAGGTTCGAATTTGTATCAAAGTAACCGCAACTCAGACAAGCAAGTAAACCAGAGAGTAAAGCCCGTCGGCAGTTAAAAATATTACCTAGTGCTATAAGCCAACAACCAAACTTCAGAACTATCTACAACTATAAAATACTACAATCTTAAAAAATAAATTAAAAAATTAAGAAAATTTTTCAGAATTTCACCAGACGTTCTTGTAGTGTCATTTAAAAAAAGTAACAACAATAAAACTGAACATGTTTTGTTTTGATATATTAAATATTGCCCACCATATAAAATGTTACCTTATCTGCTGGCTTTTTAGATATGTTTTTTAATCAATTCTAATTAATTTATTGATCGGGCGATCCAAAAAGTAACTGTTTTCTTCATCGGCAATATCAATTTGAACAAAATTTGAGTAATAAAAATATATTATAATAAATTTAGAGTCGTTAAATTATGTTTAAAAAGTTTACTTATTTATTTTAACGATTCATAATGTATTATTATATATTTTAATTACTCAAATTTAATTAAAATTCATATTCCTAATGAAAAAAACAATTTCGAAACATCCGATCAATACATGAATTAGAATTGATAAAAAAATGTAGCCGACAAGGCTATGTGAATATAATGATACAATTTTTTTTGTACAAAACAGTTTTTCAATATTTTTCAATATTTATCTTAATTATTACTTAAACGATAATATATTTTGATTTGCAGAAAGTTTTCTAGTATTCTAGTTTATCATATATTTTTTAGAACAATGCTTCAAATTTTTTATATCTACTATTATTTTTATTATTTATATATTTTAAATCTAACTTTTTGTTTATAAAACATATTAGTAGTATAATTGAATCAAAAGTAGTATTGAAATGAAAACAATAGACGGCGCAATTTTATCTTGCCTAGTATTTATAAATCGTTTCATATGATTATCAAGTTAACGTATTTATTTAAGTAAGCCGTTCAAGTTTTTTTAATTATATGTTTTCTATTTAAAATGATTAACTTGCGCTATGGAATAGAGAAGTTCACCCTTCAGAACGTCCGTTAGTTAAAGTATGTAATTATAATAAAATATTTACAAATATTTTATTAAAAAAAATTCCATTCTAAAACGTCAATTAATCAACAAGTAACTAGTTATTGTTATTGACTGTCAAATATAATGTAAATTGTGGTAAAACACTTATGGTAGATGAAAAATTAAAATCGATCTAATTTCAAATCTAAATAAACAAACAAACCATTCAAAAAATTGAACGCGAGGTAAGTTTTGATAAAATATTCAGAAAACATGGATTTATCCATACTAAAGATCAACAAATATCTATAAGATAGATAAATTAACCAAATTGCCAGTGGCATCATTAAAGATCATAAGCAAATAATCTCATCTCTAATAGAAAACATTGAAATAATAACCCACCGTACTTGGCAATCGGTAACTATGAGAAAACGTTTGTTCCGATTATAGATAATGTTTAAAACTTAGAATAGTGCAAATGTATATATTGCATTGCTTCAATAAAAACCTCCCATAAAACACTACGTTTCAAGTAACTATAAGCACGAATAAACAGAGCTATTGGATATAGAAAAGGTTATTAGGAAAGATAATAAAATTTCCACAAAATTATTCACTTTTATAATTATTAAAATCTTAAAAGAATAAACTAAAAGTATTGTTGGAGACTACCTACATTATCTCCGCAACAAAAAGCAATGCTACAGTCGCTTAAAAACTATAAAAAAAAGCTTAAAGATGAAAACATTAGCGCCCAGTCATTATTGAAAAATAGAAAAAGGAACTGGGTTCAAGGGAGCTGAGAGCTTTCCCAGAACTAATAGTCATGTTGACATTTAAGGTGTTAAAACAGAGAGAAAAAATATTTAAAGAACAAAAAACGTTAAAATTATAGTTTACTTAATTTATTACTTACACTATTATTTTTTTAGTTACTCGCATAATTTTCTTTGAAAAATGGTATTAGGCTTACACGTCTAAATCCAATAGTATGAGCAGTAATAATTCACAGTAAAAGGGATTTTACAAACACAATGTTTTTTTAATATATACTATCAAACTTTGCAATATTTTCAAACAATTTGAATAATTTTTTTAACAATTCACAAACAGGGTGGAAGAGATGAATGATCGTTTGAGGCTCAAACCTTTCGTTTAAGATCAAAAACCAAATAAATCAGCTAATCTAAGGCTGAGAAATTAATTGCTCCTTATCAAAAATCAATCTGATAAGACTTCAAAAGTTAAAAAAATTATATAATATATTATTGATCCTTGTTATATTTACTAGACATCGATGAGCTTTGCAACTACAAATTTGGCTTAAACAAAAATCCTTTAAAAATTTTACGCGTATTGTTTATTATCTCTCGCTTGGCTAACGGAATCCTAATCCCATATGGAAATTCTAAAATGTTAACTAGGAAATTTTCCAGTGCTTAAGTGCTAACATTAGCGTTTCAATATTATCGATATTAAGTAAAAAACAAAGGGGAGATGCAAGCATACCACATACCATACTAAAATATTGGTTATTAAAACGTTGTGTGCCACCATACTCATAAAGGCTGTGTATACATCGTAGCTTGTATAAGCTTACAGAGATATAAGGTTCAACATGACTTACGCCTAACGTTCAACTTCCCCAAGAAGCCCGTGTGGCAGGGCCATAGCATTAATTTTGCACAATTAACAACATATTTTTTGACTTGGTGTATTGGTGTATAGACATTGATGACATATGCTTAATCCAAACTAAACACCGGGTTTACACAATATAATTAAATCACATGGTCTATGCCTAGACGTAAGTTACTAAGCACACAGTAACGCTTATTAATAAAATGTTATATACGCCAAAACAACAAATTTAAATAGAAATTGGAAAACAATCAGCTTGAATTAGATGCTACTGTATTTCTTTAATCGTTGCAAAAATATCGGTAAATCCTATCAAAAAATTGAAACACATTATTAGTATTAATAATTTTCGTTTTTTAATTAACTTTAATTACTCGTGCTAATTAATAAAAATTTAAAGCACCATTTCAAATATCAGCGGAAAAAACTATTTACTTCTGTCTTTAAAAATAATAGCAAACTGCAGGTATCTTTAATACAATTACCCAAATTACCGTCGACACAAATTAGTAATAATGATATATATGTATCATAACAACGGATATTTTTATTATATATAATAGTTCAATTAAACATTAATGCAAACAACACGAGCAATAACCATTAAAAAAAGTTTATGATTTGGAAATTTTGTTAATATAAAAACAACCGCACCATTAATGTTGTTAAATATACAAAATGGTAGAATGCATTATACTACGTTACTCATTGTTACTTGTTACATTTGTTCTGGGCCCATACTTTGGTTTGACTCAAGGGGTAAATATTGTAATAAACATTTGGAAACAAGCACGATTAAAATTAAAATTGATTTATAAATAGGGATTAATGCGTAAAATGACAACTCAGAGATGCGTTCATAGATTTACCAATAGAACGTATGGAACTGCATATATTAATTGTGGTAGAGTAAATAAAACTACTGTTGCAATGAATTGTACCCTTAATTTAATTCGTGATTTGGAACCTGATGTTATGGTACGTAATTTTGTACTTTTTTATAATAGCATGCACATTTTATCTGAAACAGAAACTTTAAAGAAAATTAAGTATGTCACATATACTAAAACAACTAAAAAATAACTTGCACAAAAAGTATACTTATCCATTGGCTGGTGAGGTAAGAGTCAAATTGACTCAATGCAATTTTTGCATTTATAACAGGTAATAGCTTCCTAAAATATGTTTTAAATAACAAATATATTATTTTTATAAGTTTAAGTAGCGGCTGTACTCCTTACCAGTTATGTTCCGCCTAAGGCACCTCACCAGTTAAGTGTTAAACAATAAAAAAACCATATAATAGATGTTAAAGTATATTTCAAAACTATTTTATTCATTAGATGAAATACAAATCATACACAATGTGCTATAAACCTACTTATGGTTACAAAAAAATAAAATTTGATTCACTGTTAATTAGCAAGTAAGTTTTCAATACGCTATATTTAAGCTGAAAAAATAAATTATGATTTTTAAAAAGGTTGAATTTAAAATTTTTAAAGAAGACAGTGGTGTGTATAAGGAAACCGCCATTCAGTTAGTAAAGCCTTTGTGTGATATGTTGGATACAGAATATCAAATTCTATATGGAGACAACATTAAAACCGGATTTCTAAAAAAATTTGTACAGGGATGTCCAGTAAAAAAGGTAATCTATGTTAAATAAATATATTAATTATATTTTATAATTATTTTTTTCTTTGCAGGGAAGATATTTATTTAGAAACGCATTAGCAGCAGAACCCGCATTTGCTATGATTCCATTGTGGAATATAAAATTTATAAGTAGGGTTTTTCGTGCAAATTATGATATCTTAATAGTCGATACTATGTTTGCAGTGACGGACAATTTCAACTAGAGTCAAACATTTAAAAATGTAACTCTCTATTTAAAAAATTGCTATTAAATGTTTGTGATTTTAAAACACTTATTATGATTGCTTTGCAGAAGTAATACAAAACGTAAAGTAATTAAAAACTAGATAAGTAATTGATGAGTATCGTCAACCAAGTAATTAACCAACTTTATTTAATAACAGTCAATATCTTAATATTATAGCATTAATATTTTTAAATCAAATCTATACAAATGCAATTGAAGACCTCGAAACAAGAATACGTCATTTTTTACCAAAATTCATATTTTTATATGTAATTTTAATCTGCGGATATTTTAATACAAGAATCAAGCTAATCCAATAATTCCATGCTTCTATATATAACGTAGGAAAAGACTTGTCTGATTCAACATTTTGGTTCAAGAATCAGATAAATCCAGTAGAAGCCCGCTTCTTGCACTAAAATGTTTAGCGGTGTTCTAAGATGTCAAAGTATTTCTACGCGATTTATACAAATTATTACCGCAAACATTTCAGTGCTTGCCCATTTGGCAGAACAGATTCACTTGATGGATCTTCCAAAAAATTCGGGTAGTTCCCGTAAATCAAAATTACTGATTTATTGCTGATTTAAAGCAAGCTTTCAGAGCTTTCAGGATAAAACAAGAAAAAATTCTATATATCTACCTATAGGCGGATGAAGTACTACAGTACAGTACACGAAATACGAAAAGATTATTGAGTGTATTTATAAAATTTAACATGAAAAACAAGATAATTTTGAACTCACAATACCAACCACCAATGCTTATTTTGCACCCATAATAAAAAAAAAAACCATTAAAAATAAAAGACCTTAAGTGACTTGTCCAGAAATATGTATCTCTGAATACTACAGAAAGATCTTTGACAATAATTTGCTTGATGAGAAGACAATGAAGAGTCATTATATGTTTAAGACAATATTATCTTTTCATTCTTATTGTTCTCAATAAATAAATACTAAATGTATGGCTTTTTTACTTTTTTCGGATTCAAAAATAAATAATCGGAGCAAGAAACTCAAATAATTCAATTCTTTCAAAATCAAAACGAATCGTTTTCGTTGGTAGATTTTAATAAGTCAGAATTAATGTTATATCTTTCAATATCCATAACTGTAAGTATTATCCATAATGTATTAATACTCCAACATTGCTGCATTGTAGATAATACTACAATGTATCTATAGAATAGGTGGATATAAACGCCAAGTTCTCGAGAACTAACATTGGTTTGAAAGAACGTACTTTTTCAATTATTTTTATAAGCTGATTACAGAATTGCATGGGCAAGATGTGCACCGGAAGAAAGAATTAACATTCAACTTAAATGTAAAGTCCAAACTACTACATTAACTCCAAATTAATGAATTTAACCTTTCTTCCATTACGCATTTAGCAACCTAATATATTCTCCATCTCAAAAAACATAGCTAGTTCTAGTTCTAGTATTTGATTCTTTCTAAGTATATGATCTTATTCATCAGCTGCAACTTCCACCAAATTAAAATTATAACTATGTTAATTGTTTTAAACATTTTTTTAATAAAATAATTTACTACAATAATTTGATAGTTAAACAGTTTTTCATTTTTTACGAATATAAAGAGTAATGAACACACTTTATTGTTAAAAATCTGAGTTTTAGCAGGTTAGTTTGTAGTGCGCAGACTTTGCGGAAACCCGCTTAATTAGATGAGGTAGAAGAATGGGCCTCTAATTCTTAATTTTACTAGTCTTTCCTGCCTCGATATAAAGATAATCTTCTTCTTCTTCTTCCTCAGCCATTAATTATCCTCTCCTGGACGTAGGCCTCTCCTAAACCCTTCCATGCATTTCTGTCCTGCGCTGCCTGCACCCAGCGCTGCCCAGCCACTCTCTTCACAACATCCAGCCATCTCTTCAGTGGTCTCCCTAGCCCTCTTTTGGTCTCCCTTGGGCGCCAAGATATTAGTTTTTTTGGCCACTTCTCTGCGTGCTGCCTAGCAACATGACCTACCCATT
>JARJEC010153661.1:0-10338 GCA_030264575.1 Tachinus sp. AB-2021 | reverse complement strand
TTATATATATTATATATATATATATATATATATATATATATATATATATATATATATATATATATTATATATAACATTTTCTCGCGCTATAATTTAGTTGTTTATGTACTTAATAAATAAATAACTATTACATGTTTTTATGTTAATTCATAAATAAATATGAAATTTATCTCTATAATTTTGTCGAACCTTACATAGCGCAGGATTTTGTTTTTGCATTTTCTTGAAAATGCAAAAACAAAATCCTTAAGCTGCCTCCGCCTTTTTATCTTAGATTTTCAATTTTATTATTACAAACATGTTCTGTGTTTTGTTGAATTGGACCTTTTCTTAAACCTTAAAAAAAGGCAAATAGTAGAAAAGATACCATAACAGTGGTCTAAGTATCGGGGAATGTATTACTTCTCTTATACATTAATATAATTTGTTAATAATATGAACTATTTATGATCTAAATTACTCTCACCTGACTTGACCTAAGATAATTTGACCTTAGATTAGATTTTTAATGATATTCAGATTACTTTTTATTACTTATTTGTGTGCACCCCAAATTTATTATTGTCATAATTATTCCATTGTCTTTGAATGAAACTAATGACCGTTTAAAGGGTTAACTTATAATATATTGTATTTTTATAAAAAAAAATTTTGTTCTTAAAAATAATCAAATAAAAGTTTACTTGACTTTCATCAATCCCATTAAGGAGCAACATAATAGAAGTATTCAATTGAAATAATGAAGAAATGAAGATAGGTGTTTTTCTAAAATTCTTTAAAACTATCATCTTGTTGTTGTATTTGAATGATTTGCATGATATCTGTACGAATGAAATATAGAATTTTTTAGATTATGCGTTTGTGTTAGAGTAACGATAAGCGATAAGAGCGGCAATAAGTATCAAGCGAAGAAAATTTGTAGATTTAATTAAATAAACCTGAGAATAATTGTTTAGTGTTTGGTAGTAAGGTCTTAAGAGACATTTTTTATTTTTAGGAGTAACTAAACAATTTAAGTCATATCTTTTTAAACTTTCGAATGATACTTTTGACTTTAGTAAATATTGAAATATGATTAATGTTATAACATTATTATCATACATTTATGTTAAAATTTGATACTAGCGTAGTATGAAGGATTTAAATTGTATGATGTTCAAAAATTAATTTTAGACTTAAGACTTTACTACCACAGCTAGAGAGTTATTATCACAGTATCACACACCGAAACACAGAATCGACTAATAAAGGTATTTTATTTGACTATTTGTCTCACTAAATTTTAACCAATTAAATCAAATGCATATATTATAAAAATTAAATACCAACGGACTAGTATTTGACCATGAAAATAACCGAGTATTTGCACACGTGCATAAGGTGAATATTTCTTTGACATTATAATGTCAGTTGTAGAAAAATGTTTATTCTAAAAATGTGTTCTATATTGGTCAATGCAATTCAAGTCAAATTGATGAATAAATTTGTACACTAACGAGTATTTTCGATTTATTGAAAATATTTATTTTTGTACAATTACAGTATTTTTACAATATCAATTGGTTTATCCTAAATCATTCAAAAGTAAATAATTATTTTGTTTTTTTATTGTTTCTATCGTTAAATTCCTACTATCATAATTATCTTGCATTCCATTATTAAATGCTCAAATTTATACTCGTACACTCCGAGTAAAAATATTTGCATATTTGGCATGCACACGTGATATAACTACTGTATATCCAATCAAAAAATTTTAGCTTAAATCTACTTGATAGTTTATGTAATGTTGCATTTTCGACTTCGACAACTTGATGAGTTTATTAATGTATGCTAAATACAATTTCACGTGCAATGGTAGTGTAATGTACCATATGCGTTCGATGTATTCTAAATACATATCAATAATTGAATCTCTGTCTCCGCGGCTACCTACCTCCGTAATTTGTAAGTAACCATTACAGTAGTTTAAATTCTCATTTTGAATGTAGCTCTTTATGCAAAATTAAAGCTACTAACACGCATTAAAAATAACAGGGCCCATTTAAAATTAAAAGTGATAATGACCGGACATGTCGAAGGAAATTTAAGCGTGCTAGGAAAAGTAATTTTTATATGTACATTGAACAGTGATGTAACCTGTGAAAATCAATTAAATAAATTTTGAAAAGAAGTTAACTTTGACACTTTTTTAAATTTTAACTATTACGTACTTCAATATTTGAAAAAAAAATATTTACACGTATCAATAGTTGAATGGCTTCAGATTTGATTTGTTTCGAAATTTTCGAATAAGAAGGCACATATTTGCTAAACAGTAAATGTGGGTATCTTTTATGTTCATTCATTGCAAACTAATTTGCAAATTGGATGAAACTTGCCATTTGGATTGAAATTCGAATTACATAATAAATAGCTATGCAAAATTCTTCCATTTTAATCTGGATAAAATGAAGTTATCTTATCTAAATATTAATTGTATCATTGTTTCTTTTTTCTGTATTGATCATCTTAGTATGGATATTTTTTATTGAAATTATTTTATCAATGTTGATAGTAGAAGGTAAGCAAACATAAATGTTTAAGCCTTTCCACCTCATCTGTACTGCTGTTGAACTCTATGTACATACTTATTTAGCAACTATGTATAGCGGATCTCTGAATAATGTCGAATGACGTGCTAATAGTTAAGTTTCATGGTCGTAAAATTAATATCTTGTAAAATATTTACACGTGCATGCACGCCGTACTTTACATATTGTTTGTTGTGGGTGACTGATGATGTAATTAAATCGAATTTATAGCGCTGGAATAAGTGGTAAACAGATTAGCTTTCTCTGCATGTCGAATTGTGTTCATAAATACCTAACAGAGCTCATTTATTATTATATTAGCATTTCTTTAACAGTGGTCCATCTAACTAAATAATTTTTAAGTTTATTAAATTTACTATATACATTGTATTCTTTTATATTCTATCGATTTATTATTTCAAATCGCCCTGTTTTTCTAACAACTTTTTTTTAACTAAATATTTATAGTTTTCTTGAAATACAAACTAATATTTTTTATGTGTATGTATGTAATATGAAATCATATAGAGTCCAGACAGAGGAAAAGACATAGTTGTCAGATCAAAGCTTTCGTCGAAATTGCATTAATATCCATTTTTGAAATCATAAAGTAGATACATTTATTTTACTGTGACGTTTCATCAATAGATTGTCTTGTAGTCGTAATAAATGAATAAAGCATTTCGCAAATATCATTTGCCGGACATAATTCAAATTAAAATTTGTTATTAAACAAAACTCACCCTAATCTAATTTCACAAGGAATATGTGAAGCGAATATAATTTTCATCAGAAATTTCAATGATGAACAACAAAATTGCGAATAATCCAGGGGTCCTCGACTCATCACGTAATTAGAAGGTGTGTGGAATTGTGCAGGATTTTCGGGTCCACGTATATACATGTATATGTTGGGGTCCTGGAATGGTTATAATTGATGGCAGAAAAGGGGGAGGCGGTCACGGGAGAGATTCGAAGTTGCGTCACCGAATTGTTCAAATGGAACGGATTGTTCGGGTGTCACGCACGACCATTCAATCTAAATATACGTGGGGCGTCTGGCATCGGAGACGAATACCTCATCCGGAGGAGAGACATTAGATATACGTGGCGTAGGGCCAGCAATCAAACCGGTATTATGCCATGCCTACATGATTACACCCCTGCATATCTATCTGATAAAAAAACGGGATGCACTTCCTCCTTGCAAAATGCAACATTTGGGAAATTTGAGATCGCCGTTGTATGCACGTACTTTGGGGATAGTTTCACATTAACTATTATGAAATTCTGCTGATTAATGCCAGACATGATGTGTATATATGTAATTTCAATAACCCACTACTTTTTATCGATTTGGTAGGTAGGTATCAATAAAATCTCTATCAAAAATTAAATTAGAAAATTTTGACGTTAATGTGTTTTACTATGTTAAAATTTTAGATATTAAAATTCAGGAAGTTGTAATATAAATTTATAAAATTATGTTTAAGGCATGCTTACGTAAAGGTATAAATGAACAAAATGAACTCTATAAAAATGAGAGCACTCGGAATAGTGCAAAATATATGTAGTTTATTCGGTTATGATATTAATCTGTATAAAATTAAGTGAGTTTGCATTTTATAATAGCACATACAAACTATTAATTAAATGAAATATGAGTATTGGCTGAAAACTTATCTACACGGACGTCAAATGCCTGCTTATTGATTTTAGTACATTCTCCATATTTTAAGCAAACCTTATGCAAATTTATATTGCTTCATTGAATTCACGTATTTTATTATTGAAAGTAAGCTAAAGACTGATAATAATCCGTAGAAAAAACAAAGCATACTGGTATGATTTTTTACATTATAATTTATAACAAACCAATCTATAAACTATAACACGTATATGCATATCTTGATGATGATTACTCAGATAAACTGTTTACCTTATAACTACACAATTATTTTTAAGTTTATTGAATATATACACGTTTACTAGTCTAGTTTTATTTAAAAAACCACACCTATTATGCAATTCTAAAAAAACAATAGAACTATATTAAGAACAGAATTAGATTTATGCGCTGCTCGGATAATAGAAAATAAAATAGGACGATGAAATGTCAAAAGATTATACAGTGCAATCTGTGTAACTATTTATATAAAATATAAATAATAAAAATATGAATAGAGATACTAATGGCAAAAACGTTAAAATATCTTATATAGGAATAATATTATATTTATTGTGATGCAAAACTGCTATACTATAGTAAACATTCTAAACAGATTAATAATAAATCATCAATTCATCGGGCGGCGTTCAAAATTACTTGAAGTAACTACATTTATTACGAAACAGTGTTACTACTGTGCGCAATTACTATTTGCGTTTATGAGTAAGGTAAAATAAAAGAGCGTTATGGGATAGAATATGAAGATTTTGTTACATGGCAAAAAATAAAATGCGAACAGTAGAGGTATATTCTCCCATTTCATGTGGAGTAAGATGTGGTGGGTTAAAAAGTTTTTGAAAACTTGATATTTTGAGATTTGGCAACCTTTCGTTGTTTCTAAAACAAGCAATGTTCATGAAAAGATAAATGCAAAGATTCGAACTGAATATGTGGTTGAGTTCTTATTGGAAGCTGATTGTGAAATTTGTAGCTTGAAAAGGTAATCGCTTGGAATATTTGGTACTTGTAGGCGTAATGCTTCACAAATCCGGAACGATTTTAAAAACTTTAGATAAAAATACCTGTATGATAAGATACTCATGTACAAAAAAAACAAAAAAGTATATCTTCTGTTATTCCAAAGGAAGGCATTTCTTTTTTACAGAAAGAGACAGAGGCTCACATTGAAAAGTTATCTCAAATCAAAATAACATAAGAACTATTTCAGACTGAAAACACTAAAACTATGTCATCGTCAACTGCCACAGCTAGTACACACTATATGCAGCAGTTGCTAGCCTTCTTACGGATTGTAGTTCTTAACCCGTGATCAATCAATATGACTATCATCTGTCGAACTAAGAATCGCGTATTCTGTGTCCATTCGCATGCTTAATGTAAACATTATAATATATAATGTAATATAAGGAAATGATATTAGAAACGTATGTCGGTTCAGACGTTTTTAGCGATGAGTCATAATCACCTCTGGCCGAAAATACCATATGGCAAGTTAAGGTTTGTTACTCTAGAAATTTGCCTTTGTGAACAAGAGCCAGGATTGGGTACGCCACGTGGTAACGAGTAGTATAAGTTTACAAGAGTATGTAATTGTAGTATGTCAACCTTATTTTTATTTTTATAATAAGGTTATAAGTAATTGTCATTTATATTTTATTTGTATATTATTCTAATATACTAAGATCTTATTGCCAAAATTAAAAAGTTGACTTAGGTGCTAATGTGTTATAACATTACACGCAATAGCACCGTAATTAATGTCATTTGTAAAATTATATTTACGTATGAAGTTGATTGCAGAGTAAAAGTCAATTTGGTAGTAGTCGTAGATAAAATATATTTTGTAACACTGAATTTTGTTTTTGAAGTAAAACTACTTTAGGCGGGGTGGGTAAATGGGTAGAAATGGAATATTGGCAATCAAATTTAAAATTTTCCGCCAAACATTAAATCTTTATTATTTATAATGATATGAAATCATGTTTAACTAAATCAAACATATATAAATAATAAACGGGTTTTTCAAAATACATAAATGCAAAAATTACTTATTAATCAGTCAAAAACTTTTAATTATGACAGACAGCGCGTGCGTTATCAGGACTTCTAGTAGCTGCTGAGTGGTATTAAAATTTCCAAATTTCCAAACCTTGCACTGTTTTGACACCAGCTGCTAGACTATAATCACCGGGGCAGCATATCCAGTACGACCGACGTTGAATGTTTGTAGAAGTCAAGCAAAGTTAGGCCCGGTCAGCACATGGTTGGTCGGGGTTGTGTTGGTTCGGGTCGATTCGAGGGCGCGCGTCGTGATCGAAGATCGTTGGTAGTGAGTTGTTGCTCGTGGATTGTGGTTTGCGGGTCTCATTCAATGGTTTATAATGTGACTGATTAAGTAATGGATATTTAATTAAAAATCAAAGTTATCGTTTCTGATGTGTTGTTCAACTACACTCACTTTTTTCAATTTTACCCCATTATCTAAATTTAGAATATTCCGTGGAGTAGAATGTCTAGAAAGATAACGCTTTGTATTTTGCTGATAGTACATCAAAATATACTCGAAGTAAATTTTTTTCAGCATAGTTATTGCTATTATGTTTAGAGAATGTTTTAATTATTATATTTTTGCCGATGGTCAGTAAATGCTTCACAATTTACTATTAATAAAAAGCTTTTTAATGATTATTCAGCAAATGGATTAATTTTAATAATAACTGACAATGACGCTGTATATGCCACCTCAGTGCTATTGTATTTTCATTTGAGTGCAGGAAACATTATCTTCAAAATGTAAATCTTAAACGATCGGTGAGAATTTTATGTGTTTGATAAAGCAATAAAACAGATTTAGATCCTTAGATGGCTAAATCCCTCGATTTAAAACTGTCACTGCTTTAAATCATACGCTTTATTGCCGTATTCAAGAAATAACTATATTTTCAGCTTTTCATTATTTGTGTTATTAAATATTGAGTAGTAAATATTATAAAAATTTAGATATTTCCAACTGCATGGGATTTGAGGATGCAGTTATTTAATTGTCTATAAACTAAACTAGCGGTTCTAAAAATTTTCAATTTTACGAAAAAGAGGAGACGGGGCCCTCTTTTTCGTTATCTTAGTCCGATCAAATATTACATCTACATCGCCACATTTATAGTCGATGAATTATTTTTATTGTGATCCGTTTCCGAACAGGTAGTGCATTGCCATATTTATTGTAATGACTGTTTTTTTTTTGTTATCCGTTGATCGAACTTAATTCTGTTCTTCATTTTTCCTCAAACGCGTCGTCTCCCCAGGTGGGCACAGTTTAAGACACGATATGCTACTACTGCTGCTACTACTACTAACTCATATTAAACGATCATTGTATAAATGTGTTGTTTATAAATAATCAAAATCACAAAGAACTAAGCATAAAATAAATATTTTGATGATTGACGTCTTTTGATATAATTTATTATTTTATTAAACGGAAATTTAAATGTTTATTACATTTCAAATTAAGCTACACATGTAAACGTTTTGAAAAAATTTTCAGAACAAGTATTTATAAATATGTAATATAACATTGTAGTCATAAAGTTTTAAATAACTATAGTCAAAATAAGACTAAAGAGTTATATGTACAGTTATGCTCACATCAATCTAGTACAAACAAATTTGTTTGGTCTTCAGACTCGTACTAATTCACTCAAATTGTCATCTGTCAATAGGTTGGAAAGCACGAAATGTAATTTCTACAATATTTTTTTTTAGATAATTGAGGAAGTAGATCTAAAATCTTGTACTAGATTTATTTGAGCATGACTGTACAATAACTGAATTAACATAAATAATATAAATTTAATCAATTGATGATTTACATCACTCTTTCTTTTTATTTACTATTTTTATTTTATACTTTTATTTTATACTTACATATAAGTCCTGTTTCAGATTAATTTGTTTATAAAGTATAAAAACGGTCGAATTCTCTATGCTGTTATTGTAATAATGAAGCAAATTATTATTAGCAATGAAACTAATCTGATATTAATTATGATAGTATCACTCATGTATTTTTTTGTTTCAGGTAAGTCGAATTTCAATTTCAATGTACTCAACCCAAGTAAGTGACGTTATCATTTGTGAGAATGAATGAATGACAGAATTTGTTGGAATATATATATATATTTTGTAATTTGTGTTTGTAAACAAATAATCAAAATATGAGATTATTTGTAATTATTTGGATTCAGTTAATAAATTTTGCAGAGTGTGGATTATATTAGTAATAGAATATCTTCTAATATTTAAAATAATGCTATTAGAATTTTTTAAATAATTTAATTATTATATGCATACTAAAATACTACATAATAACTCGTTCGCCATTTGCTGCTGTGAGAAATAATAATTATTTTTACCCTAATTTGTTGGCAAAATCGCTTTATATGCATGCTGTATTGATAATGCGAATTCATGATTAATGTCGTCCCCCATAATTTTTTTAATTATTCGTGAAAATTTAATGGGTTCCCCACACCCTTACAAAACAAAACTCTTCCTTCTCGGGTTTCATTAATTAAAAATCATTGGAAATTTCCTAATTGCGCTCCCCGCACTACAAAATTAATTTCACTCGATATCAATTATAATATCGTAAAAGCTGCGCATACACACCCGTCCACATAGTGTAATTCAATATGAAAGTTAGCGGAGGCTCTCTTGTTCGCATCATCGCGCTCCGGCCCTGGTTTGGATATTAGTTAGCGGTCTGTTCCAGACTGACCGAGGATAATGAATCATTAAACAAGTTCATTTGGAAACTGAAACTAAACGCGCCGACATTTCCCCTCAATTACAAACTTGACGCGCGCACGCCAGATACGCCACCAATTCCATTTACTTTCCAATATAAATCTATAAGCCGCAAATAACCAACGTTTGTTGATTCAATTTATGATTAATATTACTAATCAAACTTAGTTTTTTGTTTATATCTGGTTGGAAATTGTAATTATATTAATCTGCAACTGGTAGTGAGAACACAACGCAAAACCAACAAGCTGAAATAAAATTGCTTTATGTGCTGATGCGACCTAGTCTGGTGCTCGAGGTTTAGTGAGCGCAGAAAATCGTGTTTACTGTTCACAGAATATGTGCAATTTTAATTTTAACTATTAACAAATAGAAATATGAAATTATTGTTCAACTCATATTGCCTAGAAATACATTTTTTCCTAATCGAAAAACAGTCTTTAACAATCATATTGAAATATTTGTTAATTAGTTCGTATATAAAAATGTGTGTAAAAATTGAAACTTTTGACTTTTACAATGTAAAAATAAATTATATAATGTTCCTACAACCAGAGTGACACTTAAAAACTAGTTTTGTTGTTGCTGTGTGTGTGTTAAGTTAAAGCTTATTGCTCTACAAATTTGTCTCCGATATCTGGAGCGCCATCATGTTTCTCAATGGTACCGGTAGACGGCACCCATCTAAGTGCTGACAGTGCTTAATGTTGCTTAACTTTTGCAAATATTCAACATTGGCCGTGGATATGCCACCCTGATGGTTTCAAGAAAGTTATATTCATAGAATTAATGAATTATATTAGTCTATCTCAAATATTTTATTAAATATAAGAGTTCATATTAATGGAAATGTATTAATGATTGCTAATTGTCACATTTTTTAGTGTAGATATCAAATTATTTAGAGAGCATAAATTTGTTAGAAAGTAACAATTAAGCAAGATTGTCCAACACTTAGTAATATAATACGTCATTTTATGTTGATCTTATATACGATTTGTTCAATTTATGTTCTTATTGTTTAGTTAATTTAATTTGGTTCTAAATTGATTATTTTGAAAATTATCTAAACTAATGCGCAATACCCAGAAATTTATAACAATTTTATTTTTGTTTGAATTTTTCAATTAGAAAAAATCAGAAACCGAAATATTATTATTATTTATCTTTTACATCTCTTTTATACCCTTTCGAGTGTAGAGATGGTCGGACACACCGAGCCGCAGAAATTGATATAATTATGTATGCTATTTTGAATGAGGCCTG
>JARJEC010153635.1:0-11660 GCA_030264575.1 Tachinus sp. AB-2021 | reverse complement strand
TTAATTCACAAAGATTGCATTGCGTTAATAAAAATGTATACGTAATTAATTATTATTACCATAAATCAATGTAGCTATTCAAGCAAAGCGGCAATTTTTATTTCATGATAAATTTAATAACTATGGTAGCAATTTGCATAGCACAATCAGTTTCATTACTCTCATTACATGAATGTGGAAGTGATTTTAAATAATATATACAACGACCAGGCAACATAACGCTTATTACACCGATTGAATAAAAAATAACTTAATAACAAGCGTCGCGCCAAAAAAATGAAATTATATAATAACCAATTTAACCGACTTTAATTCAGTGTCAACTATTTTTCATAAAAGAATAATTAGGGTGTACTGAACACACCGCGTACATGCCTTCGGAATATTTGGCAATGGCCCTAACCCTGTCATTTATTTTTATTTAGAAAATTCGTGACGCATTAGAGGCTGTAACGATACGACTAATTAGCATTTCTCTCAAAACTGTATCAAATTAGGAAACTTACGCTAGTTGGCACTATTAATAATATTTCGCAATTTCAAGAAAGCGAAAGTGACGCAGTTTTAACGATAAACAACTACTTTGTTGTGTAATTAGCCTTTTTGTTGATGCATCTTTTGGCGACATAATATCTATTAACATTATAACCTGTGCGCATCGTTACGTTTTTAAAGCACGTGTTGACGTGAAGGCTCATTTCTTTTTTCATTTTTAGGGTAATTTATTTTTGCCTTGAATTTAAACAGATATACAAACAATGTTTCACATTTTACAAGCGATCGAACTATATTAGGTGTGCATATTTTATCCGCACGCAAGTTGATATGTCAACTATGATTATAGTTCATTATGTATCGATACATTTGGCAAGCTTAAGTTCAATTGGTTGAAGTATTCGAAGACTGCATTTATGCATATAGCCGTCTATAATCAAATTTGACATATGTGCTAAGAATTCCTATGCTAGTATTAATTTATCTGGTATTATGTAAGATTTTGAAATAAAACACAATTTTAATTTGATTGAATTATATTGGTCGAACATGATTGCTATAATAAAATTTAAAAAGAAATGTATTATACCAAATCCTAATAAATACTCACACTTTATTTTATTGTATCAAAAAGAAAATATATTTTATTTATTATTATTACTTTTTCTGATGCAAATGTAAAAAATATTTAAAAATTATTTTGTATTGTTCCATATGAAAAGCTTATGTAATGGATTTTACTATAGCTGTACTACAATAAGTGCATATTTGCTTGCTTTTTATTATTACTATTATTTGCTAATTATATTTTTAATTAAACTATATCAATAGTGTGAATGACGCGGCACATGGATCGCTGATTAAATTTGCATTACTAGTACTAATATTACTTCAATTATTATTATGACAAATTAGTGCTATCAATTTATGATAACACCAATAAATTTTAACATCAACAATATTTAAAATCAAAATGCAGTCATCTCGGGGTTATCAAGATGCATGCAAATAATAGATTATAAAAATATTTATAATACAGTTACTATGTGATAGTAATTTTGATATAGATCCCCCGCAGCGGGTACCCAATAATATTTTGCGCAATCTACAACATACAAAATGAAACACATTTAGATAAACATATTGTTGCTATATATAATGCAACATATAGATCAACAACACAATTAAATAATGTTTTGCTATGCGCTTTTTAATAAATATTATTGACACGTTTGGTCAAACTGCATCTGTTGATGTTGAAATATCTAACCGTTATCTAAGGGTAAATAAATTCACTTGTGCCAAAAATATCGAAACAAAGTCTCCGAGTGTTGTCCACTCTCTGATACTTGTCTCTTCCTATTCTATTCTAGTTGTGAGACTATTTAGTCTGAAGTGGACAATTATCCTAACTAACCCTTCCAGACGGGAAAATGAGATCGAGGATAATACTTGTTGACAATTCTACAATGTTTTCATTATTAACAATATCACTTAATTTTTACTTTTATCGACATTTACTAAAAACAGCTTCTAAAAGTTTATTTATGATGTAAAAATGTTATTTATATTACAAGTAAAAAAAATGAATGAATGCCGTTGCTGCATGAATCCGAAGTACATTTTTGTCCGGGTAGCATACATAATTTTTTATATAATTTTTTATATTAAAAGTATCATATAAAACGAAATAATAGAAAAATAAAGGCAAAAATATGGAAATCCAACTGTCGTAGTTTTATTTTAACTAACTATGTCATAAAATAACCATAAGCAATCAATTTCGTTGTGGAACACTCCTAAAATTCATTTAATAATTATTATTGTTATACAGTGTGTCCACGGATGGACTGAACTATACATGTAAACATTTTTATTTAAATTATTTTTAACAAAAGAACATTTCTCCTGCTTGTTATATAAATACGATTAACGAACTAATTTTGTTGTATAGCGTGTACAAAAAATATAAATTTTATTAATCAAACATTTGTTAAGCGTCAACATAATGAGTATAATGAAAAATCGAAAAACTAAAAGAAATGGTAAATTTTTTTTTTATATAAAATATACTGAGAAAAAATCGTATTTATTTAACTTAAATAATGCTGTAAGCTATATAACAATTAGCAATGTTTTATTCAACATAAAACGTTCCTGCTTCGAGACATTGTCTATCTTCTTTTAAAATTTATTATAAACATTATGATTAATCTCTGTTGTCACTGTAGCAATGTATTAGTAATTCTGTTTTTCAAAATTTCAATATTGTCTTGAATGTCCGTGGCATATACTATAAGTTTCAGATAACCCCACAGAACATCGAAATTAGAACACTTTAATTTTTCCTTATTGCATTTTTATATTTTTTAAACACTCTGGACAACAAAATTGCAGTTTCTCAACGTAGTTTGTATTATTATGACAAGCAGGAGACATTATGAAAAATGACTCTTTTTTTCAAACAATGTTCAATAAAACTGTTACGTATAGTTAAGTTCCATGGACACACGTCCGTAAAATATTTTTCAAAAAGTACTGAAAAGTCAATTCCCTCGCAACTGCAATGAAATGTAATAGTATGCTGTTAAAATAAATTTTACGTCATTAAATCAAAATTTAAAAAATGTTTTTTATGCCATAATCGCTTAAAAATAATATTTAGGCAGGGTCGGCGTCAGGAAGGTTCAGTGATTGGCCAGCTAGGCGCGTGGTCAGCTTTGGACAGTCGGAATTTTAGATGACCCCGCTTATATTATTGGACAGCCCCTGACCAGAGAATAAGCTAGTGGATATGCTAACGACACACGTTCTGGCTGATTTGTTTTCTAGACTAGTCTAATAGTAAAGTATGACCAAAATACGAAGTCGCTGTTCGGCTAGAAGTATATTTAACTGCGCAAAATATACTTCTAAAATCAGGCTTGCACGTTATTTAATGTTATCGCTTGTTGCATTATATTTACATGGACATCGAAGGGGTTAATATCCAATAATTGGATGATGCAACAGTTGCGCGGGTAGGAGAGTTATTATAGTTACTGAACTAATCGATTTAACTGTAGTGACCCACACGCCCGCCTATCTATTGCGTTATCCAGTTGCTAAATATTGTCTCCATCTGCTACATAGTCTTGCAAATGTCAAATGATATTAAAAATAAATCACAATTTAACCAATTTAAATAACATCTGACAATTATCTTCTAGTGAAATATATTTGCAAAATTAGCGCATATTATCCGCATCTGTCATATTCCTGCAAAAATATTCCACTAAGCGATAAATGTCAGATTATATTGAGTGTGAATGATTGATTATGAACTTTTTTACTCAATCTGTTTAGATTTTTTGCCAGCTTGGCGTTGTGATACTGGTTGCCTGTATGGAATATTAAGTTTTCCAGATGGATTTCTGGCTTAATATTCGTCTTGTACGAACGGGCGTACAATCATTTACTTTGACTAGTTTATTTTTTGGCGGAAATTTAAAAATCTTCCATCATTATTCACGCCCCAGTGAAAGTGTTGTGTTTTCTTATTTTGTGCAAAATTCAAGAATAGCTATGAGCACATTTTTTAATTTTCTTAATGTTTATTATTAAATAACACTAGCGTTAAATTAATATTAATAAAACAGTCATCATTTTCTTTACATGATTATAATTCAACTAATGCGGAACTCAAACTCCTGCTGCTTTACTCAAAGTTAAGCTTTTTAGCTCAGTTGTGAATTTTAATACAGTTTTAAAATATACGGTCATGTCAGTTGAACTAATAGCTAATAATAAATATCTTTTTATCAAAAATCAAACACAATTAACATGAAATATTGATTATAGATTACATCTATCGCAAACAGCACTAATTGCAGCATTAATTAAACCCAACACCAAATCTCACTATAGTCAATTTATGTAATAATCAATCATAAAAATTAATCATACTTTCGACATAATTCAATATTATAATATTTATTTATTGTTTCAAGGTAATTGCGTGCGAGGAATTTGTCATATTAATTAATCCATTATCATAAAAGTTACAATTTAAATTAGTTTGGTATAAATTTGGACAGATTAATGAATACTAAATCGACTTAAATTAATTAATTTTTTTGCATTAATAATTAATTGTTTTATTTATTTTTATTTTTTAATAAGTTATAGTATTCAGGTAAATATATTTTGTAAGACATTTGCAATCATTTCATGTGAAATACTTCAGATACAGCAAAGACTATTTTTATAATTTTCAAATAAAGATTCTTCAAACAAAATGATTACTTTATGTGTACTTCGCGCGAGTGTCAATCATTTGTTTGTTGTTAATTGAATATTAACTATTAATTTTTATTCATAGTAAAGTGTTTCAGAAATTCTTAAAGCGTGTCGTTAAAGAAAGACTTATTTTTTCCTCAACGTCGTGCTTTTAAAAAATTAAAACACGTCGTTAAGATAATCGTGTTTTAAGATGTTGTTTATATTCTACCCTGGAGATATTAAAACGAGTACTTAATAGTCGACCAACACCAAAAATTAAATATACAGGGTACTTCATTAACAAAAACTCTAATTCTGGATAAACTTGAAGTATGATGTCAAAATACTTTATTAAGCGGCTATATCTGAAAGTCAATTATTCTGGTCGCACTTAGATCCAGAAAGTTGGCGTTTGCAATTACTGTAACTGAAAGTGGCAGTTCCCTACCGCAAAATACTTTCAAGCCGCATAAAGCGGAGTGAAAGTATTTGACATTACGAAATTGGCACTGTCACTGTAACTACACAACACATAAATTAAATGTAAAACTGTAGCCGCCTAAAAAAAATATGTGTTCACCACGGCCGAGTATTTTGGCCGTTAGTTGTTCTCACCTCGATCGCTACGCTCGTTCTTCTCGCAAAACCTAGACTCGTCCAGCAAAGCATAGCACTTTCAGCCCTTGATAAACAAATAACTATTTAGATAAATAGTTATTCATAACCTCATGGTAAATATATAATTTGTAGTTTAAATTATAATGCAGTATTGAACTCGCACTATTAACAATAAAAATAACTACAATTGAATCATTATCATTGTTTTTCTGCTATTTACAGGTTATACGCGTCTCTTCTCTAACTTTTTCAGTCCTAAGTTCTTTTCTTTATTTCAATATAGTTCTCTCCTCTTCATAGAATGTTAAGTCTCGTTTTTACAGTGATAGTTTTTGTGAGAGTAGCTATCGTGACAGTGAGAGTAATGCATTGATTTCACATATCGAGTACAGTTGAGAAACAGCAAATTGTCACTACGCTGAGAGACTGATGAATATTGAAACATGGCCGAATGCCTGGCCATATACTTGGTTATAGTATTGGCTATTGTATTATATGTTACTGAATCAGTTCATACCTATCCATCTTTTCGTGTTTAATACGATTGGGCCTACTAGTGTTCTTTTCCCCACAACTTTTCTCAATACTTATTTTTTTATTCCAAACCTTGTCTAACCATTTAATGACCATTAGTTTTATTGTTTCTATCGTAAAAGTCTCACATAACTTATTATAGGAACACACTCCAAGCAAAACATTTCAGTAATTTTTTACAGTTTTATATCTAATTTGCTACTCAAAACCTTGATTTTCTTATAAGCTTCTTTTTCCAGTCCTATCTATACTCCTATATTTCTTTACCATATCAAATTATCTGAAATGTTAGTGCCAGTAAACTTTTACCTTTATATGTTTTTTTTATTCACGCGTACGTCTATTTTTGTACCTCTAAAATTCTTATAATCTTAATCTTGTTTTTGTCTATACTAAGTCCATAGATTTATTCAAGTTCTTTAATTACCATTTTCAGTTTTTCTATACATACAAGATTGTTAAGATCCCATTGGCAAATAGATTTCACATTTTTCCTTCTATAGCCACTTACTTAAACACCTTCAAGCACTCCGATGCCATGACTTACATATTGCACCAATATTTTTTTATTTATTGTCTTTGACAAGATCTTACTGTGCGTACCACCAAGCTAAGTGCTTTATGTTCCTTGCAGAAAATCGCTCCACCACTATCCGCTTTTGGTAGTAATTAATATCTATATTAGATATGGTTATGTGCAGTATTATTTTTATATAAATAGTTAATGCTGTCGGTATTTTATTGAAGCGTATTAACAAATATAGATATCAACAAGAACCTTACTACACTTGACGTTTATTTAAAGTGATTGTTAAGTTCTGTAGTACTTCACAAACTAGTGTAAATAATACACTCACATAGGCGATTTAGAAGCGCCAATCATTGGTTCAACGTATTCGCGTGATATAAATTATATTATCTTTATTTACATCCTTGAACATTTGTTTAAAATAATATTGATATTACTGATAGTACTATATTTTTGAAATCTGCTTAAATTTTTGATATAAAGTTTCTAGTTTAAATATTGCATACTTCAGTTTCTAATTGGTGCGCTTTGTATAATAAGGCTTGTCAATTTTGAAAAACCAATTTTAAAAAATGAAGTTTATGATTTATTTAACAATAGTTTTTTTTAATTTAAAAATATTTATATTTATTTTATTTATTCTTTCTTTCATTTTGTTTTTTATGTTTAGCTGTTATTTTGTTAATTTTTCAGTGTTTTGTTTAATTCGTTTGTTTTTTGTTTCTTAATCAATTTAAATTTATTTCGTTTATTTATATTCTTTGCTTACTTTTTGTTACTTTTGTTTATTCTTTATTTATTTTTTGTTTATTTTGTTTATTTTTCAATTGTATTGATTCTCATTTATTATTTTTATCTATTCTTTGACAAATTGATTAATATAGTTTAATTATTGTTATTTTCTTTATTTATTATTTATTTGTTTGTTTAATTTGCTTTTCTCCTTTATTTTTTGTTGTATTGTATTATTTTGTTTTTTTTTTTTAATTATTTTCATCCTACATTAATTTTATCTGTTTTGTTATTTCATTTTTATTTAATTCGTTGGTATTATTAATTAAATATGGAAATATTTGACTTTTTCAATTGTACGATTTAAGGCAAGTAGACGGCCCATAGAATTAAATGAAACAAAACTTAATTTATTTTTTATTTAATGCTTTAGCGTTTGGAAACGTATTATTTATGTTAATTATTTTTTAATTTCGCATTTATTTTATTTAATTATTTTTTATTAATTTTGTTGTTCTGTTCTTTTTTTTAAAATTATTTTTCAATAATCTTTATTTCATTATTTTTATTTAATTTGTAGGTTTTTTTGTTATTATTAATTTCAGATATTTTCTTAGTTACTGTTTGTGTTACCTTTACTTTTAATTTTTATTTGATTTAATTCGTTGATATCGTATGTTAGATTTGTTTAGGTTTATTTAATTAGATTTTTTTTTCGTTTATGTTGCTTTTGCTAGTATTTTTCAGAACTTTTATTTTCTTACATTTTTATTGTCTTTAATTTTTGTTAATTTTACATTTATTTCTGGTATTCTTGTTTGTTAGTCGCTTATTTTATATTTAATTATTTTTTCAATATATTCCATCGACTATTTTGTAAAAATCTAATTTGTAGTTTGTCGCCCTAATAATTTACTGCCATGTACAATATGCACCTATGTTAAAATGTTAAACTGGACTTTATCATGTTTAAACTGCCACTTGTTATATGTTGAAATAATGTGGAAACAGTGATTTATTTATCCGTAAATTTCAAATAATTAATAAATTTATCGCTTAGTACAGTTCCAAAAATAGAGAAGAAAAGTCATATCTATCAAAACCAAACAACTTTTCAAAACTGTTCAAAATAATAAACAACAAAAACAATTAATAAATTAACTTGGCAAAAGATAAAAAGTACAAATTAAGTTTTTATCCTTAGTGCAAAACACACAATGATGAGTATCATACCTTTTTAAGATAATGCATTACTTGCTTAAAAATGTATCGATTAATTATATTATAAATAAAATTGCAACAAGTGAATTGACCTTATGTAATATTATTATCATTTCTATACAAATTTTGTTCAGTTCCTGCCTCAATCTCCGCTAATATCGGTATCCACGTTATCATTTAATTAATAATAAATAATTTTATAATTATATTATTTGTATTGATACATTTTATTTTATATAAAACACATGATTTTTGCTAATAATAGATATAAACATTAAATAATTTTTAAATCAATCTTGTAATAAAATTCATTTAATGTGGCAAATGATTTATTAAGTATTTCTTAAAAATAATTTACAACAGTTTGTTGGGTTGAATCAAAACTTATTTTTTATAAACAAAAAATTATAATCTTGTCATATTGATCTTCACGTACTTATTTGTACAAACTGATATGGTCATTTATATACATACACAAATTGGTTAAATAAAGTTGAGATAAGAATAACCATTATAATAACTAAATTTGCAAATGGGCATTTACTTTTACTTTTAATAGAGAGGTAATTACTTATCATTTACTAATAACTTCTAATAATACGTTTAGTGTAGAAATTTGTCATTAATTCTTTAAAATCTTTGCATATTATATTTATTAGAAATTAATTTAACTTTCTTAGTTTATTTTAAGTTGTATGATTGGATTATAATAAAACAATATGTCAGTTTGACAAATATGTAAATACTTACTTGCTAATAAATTTGCCATGGTGCCGGAAGCTACAAAAACCGCATCTTCCTTCCCAAGTAGTTCTGCACTCCTGCGCTCCAATTCTCTGACGGTTGGATCTTCTCCGTACACGGAATCCCCAACTTCGGCCACATACATTGCGTCCCTCATTTCTTGAGTGGGTTTGCTTATGGTGTCGCTTCTGAGATCCACGACGTGTACATCGCCAAAGCCATTTGTGTAACCATTGATGAATTCATAAGGCATCTTCAAATACTGATGGATCACTGAGTGAACACTAAAACTGACTGTCGTTAGACGGGATGATGTATGGCACCTAAGCGCGGGCACTTTATATATAGAGATCGCCGTTCCGTCCCCACGCAACCCTAATTATATTCTGTCATATCGCGCGATTTGTTACGTGCGCCGCGCGCGCTTTTCATTAATTCTTCAGATAACAGCAGATGTTTGCAATATATAGATTAGAAAATCAAAATATGCAACAAGTTAATTATTTATTACATTATATACATGCGATTATATGAATTAATTACTACAAATGATTGTCATTTAATTAAAGCTTTTCAAAACAAAATAATGTAATTTCAAAATTGTGTCTTATCCAAAATTTGTGTTAAACAAACAAATAAATTGTCAAAACAATTTTAATAAATTAATTCAATTATAAATCCGACCTTGTATATTAAAATTAAAACGTGTACTACTATTTTTACCGCCTACGTATATCTACAATACACCTCTGATTTAAATTTGAAAAAAATCTGTGGGTCTAAAATAAGAAAGTGCTTTAATTTTCAAATACTGGGTGATTCATTATCTATGCCAGGGGTAGTCAATGTTTTTATACATATTATCCACTTTTGTATCGTTGCTAGAGGTAAACTGGAAAGTATTTTTAACTTTGCAATTAATTGAGAAATGCAAAAGGGCAATTAAGTTATAAAAGTATTTTTTAGCGTAAATTGAATATATTTGAAAATTTTCATATCGAAGAGCCAATGTGCTGTCATCATCAATATACATATTTAACCAAGTTTTTATTTTAATTATTATAAGAAGTCTTATAATTGTTAGTTTTAATAAATCCTATTTTGTTTCCTGATTTTATAAATTCTAATTAATTTTCGAGAATGTGCGCTCGAGCTGGATAGACGTGTGTTATACAACTCTTTACTTTTAGTATAAAACAAATCATCTTGTACAATGTAATTGTGGGGTGGCATATCGAGTACGACCAATTTTGCATAAGTTATATAACGATGGGCATGGTCAAAACTTGGGTACCGGTACCATTCGTTATTGGGAAACAATTATTGATGCGCTAGATATAGGAGGCAAATTTCTAGACAAACAAGCATTGACTCAACAAAAATATACCTACATAATCATGTTTGAATGAGCTAAAAATTATTAGGTTGAGCAAAACCATAACAATATAAATATAAATGTACTCACAGCTCGAAACGACAAACATCGCACGTGTTTTGCAAATTTTGCTGTGCTTTCAACAGGGCTTGCATTAACGATGACCTTGGTATGTAGCACTCGACACCTGAAAAATACTCGAGTGCCTAATTACCCACCTAAAATGTTGAAGATTTTTTTTAATTTTTATGCTTTTTTCAATCTTGTGCTAACGGCTAAATTTATAAACGTAAAAATATAAATATAATATGAATATATAAAGCAAAACACTTTATTGAAACCAAAGATGTAACTAACCCATAAGAGTCTATAATTTTTCATTAATTTTTCTATTCCTCACTCGACACCAGATATTTATCTGCTCTACCGGCACTGGCTTGCAATGTCTTAATTTTAAACATTATAAAGTTAAGGAGATGTTCCTCGTGCACATTCCAACTGTTGTCGTCACAGGATCCGGCCTTGCAAATCTACTTATTACAACTCTGAAAAGGCATGGGCTTGAATGTTCTCATGTGGTTGGTCAAGGATACGACGGAGCTGCAGGTATGAGTGAGCACGATGACCAGGCGTATGTTCGTCAAGCATGAGATTTTGCTCTTCATGTACACTCTCTGAACCTTGCTATTGCTGAGTCATGATCACAAACATATGTCCAAAATGACGCTGAGATTGTGCAGTCTATTAGTTCTTACTTTAGATATTCTGCTAAGTCATGATCACGAGCATATGTCCAAAGTTACGTTGGGATTGTGCAGTCTACTGGTTCTTACTTTAGATATTCTGCTCAACGCACTGCTTTTTTGAAAGATAAAATTCAAGAGCGAGTCTACAAGTTTGAAACCATTATGAGATTCAAGAAAATTTGTCCAGCAATTGTAAATGCTCTCGATGAACTTCAATCTAGCCATAATAAGAAAACATTGCAACATGTCGTCCAAATGCTTAAAATACTTTGATCTTGAAATTGTGTGGTGTGTTTAGTGATTTTTCAAAAAGTCGTGAGCTATTGTCGCTAGCCAAACAAGTCCAAACAATTAACGCTTACCTCATCACATCATTCAAACACGTGGATGATTTTATTAATGCCCT
>JARJEC010153623.1:0-13088 GCA_030264575.1 Tachinus sp. AB-2021 | reverse complement strand
TATATATACTAACGTTGATATAAAAATAGATGAGAATTTTACCCTTAATGGGGATATTTACTCGGCAGGGTTGAAAATATCAGTCTCACAAAAGTTGTAGAACCTGTAATTTTTCTTTTAACATTTATAATAACTACAATAAAATCGGTTTTAATATTGTTTAAATAACTCAACACTTAATAAAAGGCAACAAAAAATAAACAAAAATTGCCAAATAAATCAATTATTAATTAAAAACAATAAAAAACTAGGATATTTTAAAAAAGCGGCGCGAGACCTTTTCATTCTTTTCAGACACTACTTATTGAAAATTGTAGGCCATGCAACTTTTGCTTGAATATTTTTTTATATAACTATTATAGAAAAGCAGATAGGAAATATTTTAAAAAAACTACCCCCTAAAAACGCCGCTTCTTGGCATGTAGCATTTTTCCTTGCAAAGTTATGCAAAAAAGTTTCATATAAAAGTTATTTAAAACATTTTTCTGTATGTTTGCAGCCAAGATATAAAAAATCGCCCCTATCTCGTGACGCACAAGGAAATTCTGGTGGATTTTTGCGGTTCGGGGTTGATGGAGAATTTTTAAACAAACAATTAAAAAAAATTAATATCAAATTCCCCATTGACTGACCTATTAGAGCTTCTGCCGAGACGAGAAACATCTTGATCTCATCTCCAAATGAAGATTAAGATCGAGGCAAGATATTTTTTCCAAGGTCGAGATCAAGATCGATCAAGACGAGATCTTGCATTTAAAGAAATTTATAAATAAAATTATTATTTTAATAAAAAATTATTTAATAAATATGTTATATTATATATTATGTGTAAAATGTAAAATATTTTTTAATCTTGTCAAGATTTTGTCGATAATCAAGATCGAGATCGAGATTGATATGTCCAGAATCTCGGCGAGATCAAGACAAGATTTTTATATATTTTTATAATCCTGACGAGACTAGATCGAGATTTCATTAATCTCGACGAGTCGAGATAGAGATTTGATTAAACCCGTCCCGACAGAAGCTTCTATGGTAGCTCAATCATTGCAGTACATTTGTTTTTTATCTATTTTAAAAAATTCATTGCCATCTACATAAAGAACCTAACAAATATCACAATAAATGGCATTCTTTATGTAAAACAGCCATCCATCCCTATGGCTTGGGTCACCCTCAATATTAAAATATAAACAACTATAGTTATACAGAATGGTGAATGAGTCTACCAAACATTTTACAGGTAAAATCATACTTTCGTAATGTACTGCGTAGTTAATTATTTTGGACAACAATTTTTCAAATAAAAGCACAAAACTGTGTATCTAAATCATTAAATCAAATTAATTTTACATTATTAGTAACGGCAGAAATTAGACATAGAAATATACTCAATTTTAGCAATGCACTGCAAATTTAAATAAAATTATTTATTCAAATTTAAACAAACAAAAACCACAAATTTTAGCTATAAGTAAAAACTTAACACATATTCGTATTATACCAAATTGGTGATACTGGATAATATTTCTTATATAATACGTATATGATTCTGCTGTGTAATTATAATGTTGTAGAATAGCATAACTAGAAAGATTATGGTTACATTGTGTAACAAATCAGCGTAATTTCAAGGCAAACATAAAATGAGATTATGATTTCAAAATAAACGCGTTTTACAAACTTTTATAATTAAATATATAATTAATCTTTAAAATTCACCCAGTATTAATAATAGCAATGTTGTAATAATAATTAAATGATTTTCAATTGACATTATTAAAACTTCTGGCATAGCTTTCTGTTGATAAACACAATCTTAAAACGTTTTATTGCATTTTTTTTTAAATTATACAACGGCAAAAAATATTGCAATTGTGTTGTACCTAGTAAGTTGTATAGATTTTTAACTAATTTCAGTTAATTGTATTGAATTTAAATCGGGATATCATTGCAGTACATTTGTTTTTTATCTATTTTAAAAAAATCATTGCCATCTACATAAAGAACCTAACAAATATCACAATAAATGGCATTCTTTATGTAAAACAGCCATCCATCCCTATGGCTTGGGTCACCCGGTATAGTTCAACCTATAAAACTTATTATTATATAATTTGTCCGCGTGGTTTTTTTGCATTGAACAAAACGTTGAATAAAACATTATAGCCGTTTTACACTTTGTTGAATTCTACGTGGAATTGCCGGAGCAATTCCACAAAGAATCGAGCGACGTTTCTATGTGGAATTACACAAATCCTTTTTTACACACGATCTTAAATTCAAGATAGGACAATATGAAAAATTTGAACTGTTGAGAGCCGATTTTATATTAAATATATTATACAAAAATAGATATTTTTCATATTCCTGAATCAGCAATTCAACCTCCTTTCTTGATCAGGACACTATAAATATAAATAAAATTAACACATTGGAAAACAAAACTACCACAAATTGGTACATTGCTCATCTACTGCGCATCCGTTTTCACTCCTCTCAAGCATAACCTTGAAATTCTACCATCTTACACGAATATTATAATTCAATGTAGAATTGCTCGGGCAGTTGCATGGAGAATTCAATAAGAGAATAAAATGTAAAACGGCCTTTATTCTCTTAAATTCGATTAATCTGTTAAAAAATATTTAAATAAGTATAAAAGTCGTGGAAATTGAAAATTCTTTAGGTGTTAAACAATTGAAACAATTGAAACAATTTTATGATTTTTTTTGCACATAATTTAAATTACAATTGCAAAATCAATGGTAGTGGCCGTAAGTAATAATTAATTTTACTTAAACTTATTTTATTTAATTATATTTACATTCGAAGAGTTGCATATTAAAATCGCAAGAGAGAAAAGAGTAACGCACATAGCTCCAATAGTCTTTAAAATGCATATGATAACATGTCGACCTCACATCTACAGAAATAGTTAAATGCACAATCAAAAAATTAATTCAATTCTAATCAAAGCAACTGAAAATTACTACAAAGAAAACACTGAAAGAATCAAACTGGGGAATGAAATAACCGCTCCATTCCCAACAGTAAAAGGGTTAAGACAGGACTGCTGCCTATCTATCTCCTACACTTCAAAATTTAAATGTAAAAATGTAGAACTGAAAGTTGCAGATGACATCCTATTCACATTATATTTCGCAAATGACCAGATTGTTCTTGCAGAAAACGAAGACAATCTGGAATACATAGTCAGAACATTGCACAAAGAATACAAAAAATAGATCTTGAATATTATCAAGTATCCAATAGTAGACGATTATAAACTAAAATATCTAAACGTAAACAGTAAAATTAAATAGTAAATAACAGTAAATATTTAGGAGCTATTTTTAATGAAGAACAACACAACAGAGACGAGACGAGAGAGACGAGAGTCAAACAGTGTTACTTTCTTAGTTAGAGCATTGTTATTCTACAAAGGTATTGTGAAAGTTATACGTTGTACGAATCAGCTACTAAAATGGACTTTCATATACTCTGTTGTAAACGATCAAAATTGGAAAGAATTAGAAATGAAGATATAGAGAAATAAATACCAAAAGCTATAACGGAAAATATAGAAAAACGACAATTAAGTTGGTTTGAACACGTGAAAAGGATGCAATAAGAAATATGGCCCTAAAAATATTAAGCTGGACCGCCTGAAGAAAGAAAAAGAGAACTCCCTCGAAGAAGTTACAGCTTGTAGTCGGCGTCGTGGAGAAAAAAAAACTTGCCAACTCCACCAATCATTTTATTACCATATTTTTGTTTACATTTTATAACATGATTGTACAACTTTGATGCCAACATAAGTTTGGAGTGTGACTCGGTTTGACCTTGGAGTTGGACGATTTATACAAGGACACCACAGCCCTAGTAAAAATTATCGTATACTGTGCGTACGATAATGAAGTATGCCACACGGCAATCTAACTCTCATTCACATTCGGCCACTGCATGTATCCCCAACCCCAACGCCTAAAATTGTTTCTTTAGCCTCCTCGTTTTTTCGGACTCATACCTCAATATAAAAGTTTTCACTTGAAACATTTAAAAAAACACAGATCATCTTGGCCTAATATAATTAAAGTGGGCGTATCGAGGATATCTAGCATGTTCTCATGTATGTTTTAGTCGACGTGGTAGAAAATATAACGGGTTACAGAGATAAGTAATTATTAGTATATTGCTATGATGAAGGAAATGAATGAGTAAGTTGAAGATAGAAGTTCAAAAGAAAAAAGAATCAGAAAAGGACTCTGCTAAATAAGTTTAATTTACAAAATAAGGGAGATATTTGCAGAGTAAAAATTAGTTCTACTATTCGGCCAAATGAGTAAGGAAATTATGAGTGAAGTCTAACTTAAAACTTTAGAAGTTAATAATTTTTAAGGAATTATGAGGTTTAGTTAAAATCTTTAAATGCAATATATAAAATCGAAAAGTTTTCTTGCAAAAAAATTCATAAAATATCTAAATATATTCATTATTTTGAACAAACTTATATAAAATAGTATCTCTAGCTCTCTCTAACTTATGCACAGCAACACTTTCGTCAATGCAACATTCGTAGTGTTCCGGACGTGTTCAAAGTTTGGCTCATTTGCATTCGCCTAAAGTTTGTATCCCCACGAAGTGTTTTACTTTATTACTGTTTAATGTTTTTAGTCATTGCCTCTCTATAAAAGTTTGAGTTAAAAAAAAAGAAATAGATGCATTTAATTACTTTTATTTTTATCGCTAACATTTGTAGCTAAAAATACGGTTTCCAAAAAAATTGCATGCAATCGAGGTCGATGACGAGTTGGTTAAAAACTAACAAATTCAAATAAATACTCTATTTTGATTTTCAACAATTTAACTATTAAATTAAAAGAATATTTTAAATTAAATACAAACTTTTTTTATTTGTTGAGTTCGATTTGTTTATATTGATTGCATTGGTTAGAACCAGTGCATTTATCGCTATATTTGTTGCACATGTGTAATTTCCTCTGTAAGTTTAATCTGATTTGTCAAAATTTACAAATGGCTCGATATGATTGGTTTACAATTATAAAGGAAAATGGTCAGTGCTACTACACCTAATATAGCGTTACACATGGCAGAAGTAAACGGCGCTGAGTTAGGGTGGACATGTGTAAACACTACCGTCAGACTTCGCGCGAGTATTGAGCGAGATACTCGCGCGAATGTTTAAACGAATAATTCCTATTCTGAAACCTCCGCATTCCGTTTTTAGGGCATTCGACTGATGGCCCCATCCAAAGATTCAAAAAACGAGCCGCAAGGCAAGTAACCTCAAACAGAAAACGCCATGACGCTGGAAGATTTGATGAACAACTGGGCAAATACAAACAATGTTAGAGGTCCTCAAAATACGCACCAAATCGAAACTGGAGAAGGAGGAATCCAACCAGGCATCCAACAAACGCCGAGCAACTTCACCGCTTGATAAAGGGATCAAGCGGTGAAGTTGCTTCACATTCCGAAAACGAGAGCGACGAATACGATGCGGTATCCACCACCGGAACAGTGGTATCCATTGACAGCAAAGCTACAAGCGCGGTCAAGGAGACCTTCACACCCGTAGAATGTCGCCGCATCAAACAGACAAAGAATGAAATGAGTTTCCTACTTTCTTATCTACAGTGAGGCTATCGGCCAATAAATCCACCACTCCCCCTTCAGGAGCCAAGCGCTCTGCCCCGGCCAAACCATGCCCAAACGAATACTAACAAAACAACCGGCCGGCCCAAGCCCAAGGTAGCCACTTAGTCGTGACCCCCAACCCCCTCAAGGCACAGCCCGCCGCCCTCACCAATAGTCCTCCAGGACAAAAAAACCTACCCGGCTCTCTTCGGCCTTAAAGGATATAAAGGTCTCTATTCTCGAGGTCACCAATACCATTGATGGCATACGCCTTCAGCCGGACAAAATGTCCGACTACTCCCGTGCAAGAGAATATTACACTTTCCAGACCGCTGAGGAAAAAACCGTCAAGGTCATTATCCGTAATTTTCCCGGCTGCTTCACTGCCGAAGAGGTAAAAGCAGAACTTTGTAACCAATATCGGTCCACCGTATGGGAAACTGTCGCTACCAGTTTCCCATGCTTTAATGCCGCCCACACTGTCAACTGCAAAGGCTGCCAGGTCTACAAAAGTCTAAAGAGACGCCAACCTCACAATTCCAGACGCTATATTAATAGCAATAACCCCAAACCCGCCGCCCAAATGCAACAACCGCCGGCATCGGGCCCGAGCCAGTCCCAAATTAGAGAGAACACAACGATCTCCAAAGCCACATCTCCGAGCACTTCTGATGAAAATCTGTCAGTAACTATTAAACAAATTCGACTAAACCTGACAGCAGCCGATGAGGCCAGATTCACCAGTGTCCTCCTTCAATCTATCAAAATGTTGATATAACGTAGCTCCATCTTGCTACATCTAAACCCACACCTATAAGGCTGGCACACAGCGCAACTCCACCATTCTAAAGTGATTTCCCATCCCCACGCAAATTCCGAGGAAGTTATTTAGTCGGTATATTCCGAAAGGGAAGAATTCGACACTACCGCACTAAAGCGGTACTTATCAAAAGTTTTTCCTCCTGAAATAAAAAAAAACTGAAACCCACGTCTTACTTCTAGTGAGTATTTTAATTGTTGCTCACGTCGCTCCCTTTTAAGGCGGTCTTTTGGGATTCATCAAAATAATTTAAAATATATTCACAGTTTTAAAGAATATGTTGATCAATCTTTTTTGAAATCATTTTAATTACCACAAATGCATTAATATCAATAACAACTATTATTTTTATAAGTGAAACATATATTAGTTCCACATTAATATTTTATTTATGTATGATTTTAATTCAAGGATTTAATCTTTTCTTTGCGAAACTTTGGCGATAAGCAGGAATAAGAGCACAGCTGGCATTCCAAGCTGAACATTGTTTGAATAAAGAATTGTTAAAATATAAATGTTTTAATACTCATCACAATTAAAAAAAAAACTTGCAATCAAATAATTTAATAAAATGTATTCAGTTTTAAAGAATGAGTTAATTAATATGTTTTGCAATGTTTTTATAATTGTCATCAATGCATTAATATCATTAATATAAACATTCAAAACACAAAGACTGTTTATAAAAAGACAAAAAGAAATAATATACTAAAATTTTGATAGAATTCTATTCGACAGCAAACTAGTGAATTACTATTTAGGATCCAATTATTATTACTTTATTACTATAATTTAAAAATGAATAATATATAGTTTTTAATAGAAAACTTATTTAATTTAATGCATTAAATGAAACATTATTTGGAATAATAAAATATTTCACACTTTCTATTTCTGTCTATCTCTATGGTCTATCTATCTATCTATCTATCTATCTACTCTATTTAATGACGCGCTCGTTCTGCCACTCTCGGACATGTGTAAACATCACACGAATCTGGAAGTTGCTCGCGCGAGCCACTATGCGAGTAACTTCTTGCCATGTATAAACGCAGCATATTAAGGTAATTACTTTTCGATTCGAAAATACGACACTAAATCTAATATGATCATAATTTTTTTTTGTAAAATATGAAAGCACAACGTTATTGAAATATTTTTTGCATAATTTGCTATTCTATATTGATAAAGCCATAACTAACCGTTCGTCCAAACATGCGCTTTGCAGAAATCAAAATAAAAATGGCCACTCGCACAACAAAAACTGGAAATATTTTTAACAACAAAATAATAATAGAAAGGAGAATTTTATCCTAATACGTGTTTTTGCCAGAATTTCTTAAATAATCAATTTTTAGTAAAATACAAAGAATTGACTAAAATTTGGAGGAAAAAAACATTTAAAATTTAAATACTTAGTTTGTAATAACATTGTTTCAATTTGGAATTAGTATACTGTAAAATTAAAATTATACATAGCTATTATGTACTTACAAACGCATTAAAACATAAATATCAATTTACAATCAGCATTTCTACATATTATAGCTGCTATTTTATGTGTTTTGTCGAATTACAAGTTGATTGTCATCTATTATATTTTTCAAGCTTTCGGTTTTGTTGGAATTATGTTGTTTCGTGCGAAACATATTATGGTTGGTGCATAAATTACTGTTATTATAATTTTTATATCAAGAAGTAATAGGATGGTGGAATAGTTACAACACTTAAAAACCTTGAAATAAATCTGAATGGATATTCAAGGAAACACATTACAGTAAGTTGATGCATTTTAGCACCTCATATTGCTAAAGTTCGGTAATAAACTGAAATATTTGTCAAATTCTAGAAAGAAAGTTGTGATTTTAAGTTATAAACGCATTTGTTTTTATTGTTGTATTTTGTTGTTCAGATTCTTTGAACTATATCAAATGCTCGATAAAAATTGCGAGCCTTAATTTAATAATCAATATCGTTAAATAAAATCTTTTTAATAAATAAAAACACTTCAAACACTATCAATTAAAAGTTTAAAAAAATAATTCATTAAACTGAAATAAATAAATATCAACAAAAACAAAATAAATGAAATGATTCATAAAAAATACAAGTATTACATTCATTAATGTTTTTACTGATCAATAAATAATAAACAAAAACAAATCACTTTATCTGCCTCTGCCAGACTATACATGTTTGTTATTATTTAAATACTTTCGTATATATGTATCTGTTGATCCAAGGAGAAAATTTTCACATACACTAAAATTCCACAAAATAAAAAAAATCACTCTAAAAATTATAAAATTAAACTCCACAAATATATTTATTTAATTTTATAATTTTCGTAATGAATATTGTTCGATTCCACCATATTCGGACATCAAATATTGAAGAAAAAACTATTTAAAAAAATTTACATTATTCCAAGAAAATTGAAAAAAATTCACGCTATTCCAAACAATTTCCCAAAAAAAACATAATTTAAAAAATACAACAATTAGGTACAAACCCAAAAAAATCACGATTTTAAAAATCTATAAAAATACAAAATTTCTATTGTAGATTAATTTAATAAATATGCGAATATGCTATTTTATAAAGATGTTAACTTATGGAATACATATTGGTTTCGGCTTATTCTAGCCATTCTCAAGGAATATTATTTGTTATGATGTATAGGTAGTACATCTACATCTTATAGTGTAATTTGACACCAAACGCTTATAAAAATTACAAAAAATCTAACAAAACAAAAAATCGACTTTTCGTCTAATTTTAACCGTTACAAATAATGCAACATTTATTTGATTTATTGTTTTAATTGCAAAATTTTATGATTTAAAACTTTTATTTCCTATATTTTTGTCTAAAATAATTAGGTATAAGCAGAAAATTCTAAAAGAATAATTTGTTCGATCACCAACCGATATATACAGGTGCAAATTACTTGAATAATAAATATTTAATAAAATTAGATAAAAACGCATTTTAAAATTAATAATAATAATAATCAATATCATTCTTAATATAAACTTAAATTTTCATAATCTTTCAGCAATGTTATCTATTAGGCAGGTTAAAAATAACTTTTCAATGACTATAGATAAAACTATCTATGAAAATAAAAATTGCGAAACTTTGAGTAAATAGTTTCAAACTCGGCCAAATAAATACCGAATTTAAATTTCCGTTTTCCTTTCATAAAAAAATCAGTTGAAAAAATATAGCATAACCTGTTAACATTAAAATATAAATATTTACATTTTCGTAATAAAACATCCGCATAACATAATGGCAAAACAATTATATTATACAAATAAATTCTAATCACAATAGAATTTTATTCATGTATTTCATGGCAAAGAAAAAAAATATAAAAGATTAATTTAATTATATTGGATAAATAGAATTTCAACCTTGGCATTGTTCTTAAAATTTCTATAGAATTTAAAAAAATGTATAGAAAAGCATAAAATATCTGAGAAAAATGTATATAAAAGAAATCAGATAAAATTAAGTAAATATCCTCAGTTTTTAGAATAAAATTCTTAATAAATTCTTATTTTGTAAATTACATGTTTACTGACGGCATATTTATATGATAATATGATATGTGAACATTACATTTGAGAGATTAATAATTGCACAAAATATAGGCAGTTAATAAAATTTAAAAAGTTACTACAGACATGTAAAATTTTCCATTCCAAAAATAAAGCTGATAAACAGAAGTGAAATTGTTAAAACATTTTCTTATAAATAGCTATAGAATACCCAAACAAGTAAAAACTTTACAGAAAGTAATTCAAATCGCTACATGTTTTGTTTCGGTTTTCGTTAGGAGTTCAATTGAAAAAATATCGGATAGGTTCCGATTTTCGTTACCCGGAACCTATCCGGTATTTTCTTTAGTATTCGGTTTACGGTTCGGCTTTGAGTTTTTTTTTATATGAAAAACAACTACTGAAGCGAAGTCTACTTAAACATGTACATAACCGAAATAAACCGAAATTTTTTTCGATTCCGATTCTTATTCCGACAAATATAACGGTATTTTCAATTACTAGGCACTGTATGAGAGCTATAATATTATATGTATGCTATGCTATGGACGACATTAAACAGAAAGGAACCAACCCACCAAATCATGAATATTGTCTTGAACGCATTTCTGAACACAATTAGAAAAAAGAATAGAACTACATTATACTTATACTCAAATTTGGAAAATTGTGACTTAATGTGTTTTGTTTGTAGACCGACAATATTATTCAAGAAACATTAGGTGACATTTTTCTTATTTTGTAATCATCTTTTACAATTCTCAGTATTTATCATAATTTTATGATATTTCTTATTTTTGCATTTTTTATACATTTGCCACATATATCACAACATGTAAATAAACAATAAAAATTGTGAGTGTGCAGGTAACACATACAGTAGAAATAAAACCTTTAATTTTATTATAATAGAATTATACTAAAAATTAAATGTCAACGTTACTATCATATTTTTTTATTTATGCACAGCCACACTGAAAGTGCACTCGTCCCCGGTACAACTCATTCCTATTCGTCACTGCCTGTATCCCCACCAATTCCCCTTAATTGGTTTAGGTTTTATTTCTCCTCTTTTTCGGGCACTTCAATATAAAAGTTTTCACTTCAATAATAATGTTTTTGAAAATAAATTATACTAAAAATTAAAATTAAATATTATCACTGTACACTTCATTGTCCAGAAAGGTACGGCAACATTTTCTTAATAAAGTTTCTAGTTTCATTGTCTTAATTTTCATTCAAAAATAATTTATTAGTCCCATATTCCTATAACTATAATTTACCGAAAAATTCGTAGACAAAAATAAAAGATTTCATTTTTTTAATGCATCGTTTATAAAAGGCGTTGTGGTACCGGTTGCCTGTACGGTTGTTTTGTGTACTCACTGACTGACTATATTAATAAATATTACTTTTTTAACTGTAACTATTATCTTGAATTTTGACAAATATCACTACCTCGAACTGAAATTCTAGAGTTAAAACTAAAACATTTTAAAACATTTCGTTCGAGTTTGCCTATATAATATCAAATTAATAAAGATATCAATTTTTGTAAAAAAAACACCGGATAAAAGCGGCCACACCGAAATATTATGTGTGCACAGTTAATATATAAATCAAGAAATGAAGTAGCTTTTCTACATTATTAATGCTTTGAAATGCTTTTTCCACACCACTTGTGTGTGTGTTTGTTTTCGAATTAGGTTCGACAGTCAATCCAAAATTCCAAGCAGTACCAACGCCATTAACTACTGTAAACGTATCCCAATTTGTTGCTTTGATTGGGGGTAGTCGTAATCGGCGACCGTAGAATCGATAATTAGGAGACTGGCAGATCGCAGATCAACAGCAACATAGTCTTCTACTATAGGAAAAGATTGAAATATTCGAAAGGACAATTAAGAGAAGACTTGTGAAAAGTGGATCGAGATCGCACGTAAATTATAGGCTTCAGCAATAGAGGCAAATAGAAAAGAACTGATAAATCTCGTTTTATTTGCCACCAAGTTATTGCGACAACTGCAATAACCTGATGGCAAAGATAGAGTGTGGAGAAAACAGTGAACAATATTTCGAATACACCATTTTTGAACGACGAATGTCTTTTAATGGAGTGTGGGGTATGGTATGGTATAGGTAGAAATTTCCACAAAAACGAATACCGTTCTCCTATTAATGGAAATGAAGCTTTAAAAGCCTACAGGTATGATGCAAGACAACGCCAAGCAACACATTGCTGTTAATATATGGACAAAGTTGACATTTATATATTTCATTTCCAACATGCAGCCAGGATCTTAATCATATAGAACATATATAGAATGAGCTTCAGAAGAGAATTTGTCTTTCTCGAGAGATTCTCCTATCGTAACTACGATTGGTCATCCACTCCAAGTAGAATATGAAGTAACTCCTCAATTTTTTTTAAATATTTTTTAGTATTCAATTACTTGGTATTTAAATACTTTCTTGCAAAGCGTAAGTATTGAGTATTTAAATACTTTTTGAATTTTTTCAAATATTTAAATACCTTTGAATGTATTTAAATACTTTAAGTATTTAATATTTAAATACTTTGTGTTATAAAAAGTATTTAATATTTAAATACTGTGTGTTATAAAAAGTATTTAATATTTAAATACTTTTATTTTTTTAAAGTATTTAGTATTTAAATTTTTATAAATTGTTGCCCAGCTCTGGCAGTAGATAGGCCGTACCTTAACATAAAATAAGAATAGAAACGATAAAAAAATCAGAAATTAACTCAAACATTTTCAACAATATCAAAGAGGGGTTCGATCTACTTCCGAAACATTTGAAAACTTAAAAAATCACATAAAAAATTAATAATCGGAAATCAGAATCATTTTCATACATCAAACAGTAAATACTAAACAAAATAGTAAAAGAATAATTAAAAAACTTAGAACGTAGAAAATCAAATATCTGAAACCCAAAAATAAAATAAAATCAACAACATTATCAAAACATAATCCAAAAATAATTGCATAATCTGCAAAATTTTGTTTTGCTAAAAA
>JARJEC010153604.1:0-11812 GCA_030264575.1 Tachinus sp. AB-2021 | reverse complement strand
ATCTGGTTATGTAATATTATTTCAATAATCAGCAATAGTTGGTTTGCCACATGGATGGGCAAATTAATTGAATTTAATGGACATCCGGATGAATGGCGAAGAACCACGTGCATTCTATTTATTTTCACGCAGCGCGGTGACGATCAAAACAACTACGATTACTACCATTAATTATTACCAATTAAAGATTGGGAAGCACCTGGCAGAATAAACTTTTAGAATTCTGAAGAATCAGTTTTTTTTTTGTTTTTTTCATTATATGTTATACAAATGGGTCGAAATTATATTCATGATTGATTTTTTTATTCAATGAAAAAGAAAAACATTTAGCTAACAAATTCAATTTTGATATATTTTTGTTAATTTTGTTGGATTGATTTTTTTTTTAATTTTATTTATTTTAATATATTATAAATATGTTTCGGTTGTTGGTTAAATTGTTGTTTATGTTGCTGTTTATTATATTCACATTGAATTAATATATTTAATATAACGTTTTTTTTATTGTAAGCATGAGCAATTATTGTAACTAAACCAACCCAAACCAAAGACATTTTTAACAATCATCCAATGGCAGTTTATTGCTTCTGCTATAACAGTAGACTGCAACGAAAGAGTAATTGGCGCCCACTATCATTGATTAGTGTTTGTTTTTTTTTTTTAATTGTTATAACCAGAACCTGACAGAATAATATTGCCTGACAATAAAAGGTGTTGCAGCCCTGTCTATTATTTAATCATTCTAAAATAAATATTGGTTAAAATCAGTTTAACATTATTTTCAAGTCGATCTAAATTATTGATTATAAAACATTAATTAATTAAACCCCACTACTACCTTCAATTTATATAATTAATTCAACAGAGTTCTATTTTTTTCTACTAAATTTCAAATAATTCTTTCGATATTACCTATGTGCTCTAAAATATTGCTACTAACAACATAATATATTGTAGTAAACCAGTTGAGATTTTAGTGATGCATCCAGCTGTTCAAAATTGCAATAAAATTTTAGTTAATTATTAAATAAAATATCTTAGTGACGTAACAATTGTAGTTATAAATCAATAATTATATAAACCAAATCAAATTAAATATTATATTGGTGCAACTTAAAATAAGTAGGTATGTTAAAAAAATATTTTAAAATGTTGGGAGATTGTCTAGAAAATGTCAACAATTGTTGTGTAATACCAGAAAATATCAATAAATACAGGGAAACTTTCCATAATAATACTTATCATTAATAAATGTAAAAAAAAAACTTGCAAAATATGTAAAATAACCAGAATATTTGACGTATTTTTTATAATAAAAATATTGAATCATATATATATTCAAATTGAATGTACGGCTTTGTGAATTACAGAAAATTGCTTCCTACCAACTTCATCGTTACGTCCTGTATTGCGCCATCATGTATAACTTAACATGAACAAATTTAACGTGAAAAGTAAACCAAACGTCAAAATACAAATGGAAGTATATTTTTACTTTAAATCGGTTATTTGTTCATAAGTAAACAAGTTCAAAAACACAATAAAAATTAAATCTTTAGCCAAGTATTTGCTCAGTAAAACAAACCTTTATTAGATGTAAAATAGTGAATTAAATGACTTTTTAGAACTTATTTTCTAAATGCAATTATAAATGACATAATAAATAAATAACTTTTCAAAAGCAAGGGTTTTGTTATGTTATATTTTGAATTTCTTGAATCACACACTGCAACCATAGGAACTAATTCGTATACCTTTACAGTAGCAAAGAGTAAATAATTTTATTGTTAATAAATATAGGGTAAGAATTTTAGAAGCTTCTTCCAAAATTGGTATGTTGTAATATTATTTGTATTATTAAACTTCCATTCGTAACCTATGTAAAATGAATTAATAACATATTATGTACACTATTTTCAAATAAATATTTACTAATAAAAATTAACGTTTACTTACGGCCCACCAACTGACAACAAAAACATTTTTTTATGTTACATTGTTTACCTGAAACAAATAAAAATTTCAATAATCAAATAATACATGAAAAATGATTTTTTATCAATATTGTATAATGTCTTAGATAAAATTCTATTCCACAACAAAAAAGAAACGAAACAATACACCTACTAAATGTATTGTAGTTGAGTATGTAAAGTGTTAGTTTACTATACAGTTTTAATCTCAGCAATAAAAATCTTTTATGCGGTCAAATTAATATAAACGCCAATTAAGCATCGTATTTATTAAGTAGTAGTATTCTCACGTATAAAAAAAATTGTATTAACTTATTAAACACAAAAATTAACAATGCAATAACTAACAAAAATAAGGTATATGTAACCTCAGATAATTGTGTTGCAAAATAATTGTTGTGCAATATATAAAAATATATGCGCTATATTTGACTCTGTTGTTTAAATTATAATCTAATATAATCTAGCTGCATTTAAAATTAAATATGAAAAATTGTTAAAATATATTAATAATAACTACAGTGTTTTGTTTTATTCAATGTTGAACGATATAATACAACTTTGCTGTGCAAAATAGCAAAATATATGATGTACAACCAATTTTAATTTGTCAAAAATAATTTGCGTGTAATATAAATTACAGGGAGTTCAGGCAACAAATTAATTAAAACAGGCTTTCAAGAACTAAAACGTGAAATATTTGTCGAGAAGATTGACCTATGCACTGTTCGTGTGTGGCACATTTGTCAAGCGAGTTCGTAGAGCTCGGGAGCTCCGTACACACATTCAGAACATTCTGAAACTTATAAAAAATCATCACCAACATAAGAAAACAGACACAGGTAAAAAACAAACGATCTAGTTTTCTAATAACGCCGTTTAGTCCCAATTAAAATAATTAAGTGGTATCGGGGCATTCCGTCTGTAGTAATTAACGAGCTCAACTATTTTTCCAACACATAACCGAAAACGTAATGCTCAGTAATAAATGACTATACAAAGTACGCATTCCTTGAAAACCACAAATAACCACGCTAATTGCAATCTCTTATAAAACTCTTCATTACTTTATTGGCATCGTTTAGAAAATATATCCGCCGTGTGCCATTTTTCTTAGGCATTTATTAAGACGATCAGCTTCGATCAATGCGAGAAATTTTTATCGGTGGCTTTGGTTTTGCCCGCCGCACTTTATTAACTCAATTACAACGGTAAAATTTTAAAATCTTTCCGAATAATTTCCATCGTGTATTTTAAAGCGTCCATAATCCGATAAAATTATTTATAATAATCTTGAATAAATTGATTCAACTATACTCAACGCAATTTTTGTTTGTGGTTTATATTGCCTTGTGGCCATCTTTTTAATTGTGTATACAATTCTTATAACCACATAGCTTATATATAAAAATAATATATATAAATTTTTTCATAAATATTATCGAATGAAATATTTTAGAACTGTAATTATTAGTTCATAAAGTTACTGATATTTACTAACATTATTTGCATAACATAAACAATTATTTTCTGTTTTTTCTTTAATTTTGAGTGTATTGTAGAAACCACTGATATGACTGAAAAGTCATACCATATGTATCATACCGGTACAAAATATAGTATATAAATTTACTAACCTAAATTATTTTCTGGCTTTAAAGTTATATCGGTAAATATCGTGAGTACACCAACACAATCTATCACTAAGGTTTTTATAAATTATGTTATTGATAGTTGTTTTTATTAAAATCGGAGTTTTCTGTGCATCCGTGAGTCTAATGAATTGTGGTTATTAAATCTGTGACCTTGTGGTATTTAAAATCTTATAAGTTTTAAAACAATTCCAGCAAAATTATTCAATAACAAAATTTTCCTCAATGTTTACAATTGAAAATATTTAAAATTTATGAAATAAATAAATTAATTATCATTGTTTTCCTATCAGAATACATATATACATATTGCTATCATGCCTCCATGTAAAATTGCGATTTTACTTAATTTTTTAATTGTCCTTTTCGTTAATATCTTGTTTGTTTATTATGTGTTTAGTTGGTTTAGGGGCACGACTGGTCCTAAAATGGTGTCTAATTTTCCACATCTTCCACATAGAAGGGGACAAAGGCCCCGTTTTTTTTGCAGCAAGATTTATAACTACTAGACTAGAGTGAGCAGTGAAACAGTCAAAAATTTCGTAAATTTTTGTTAGATCGTGAGGTGAGCCAACAAAGTTATGATATTATTTGAGTAAATTATAATAATAAAGAAAACAAGTTTTAAATGAAATTGTAGCATATGATATATATATATATATATAGAGAGAGAGAGAGAGAGAGAGAGAGAGAGAGAGAGAGAGAACCCATTTCTTGTATACTAACATTTTTACTTAGTGAGATGATACACTAAGTAAAAATCATCTCTGAATTTTAGAATACACTTTTTGATTAATCTTTTATATTAAATTTAACGCTTGTGCATTTTTAAGAAATGATTCACTGAGTACCAATAACATAATTTTGTTGAGAATTTCTTAGAGTTGAGCTAATGGAAATAATAAGTCACTGTTGGCGTTCGCAATTCTATTATTTGGTTTGTCTGATTAACTGCTTGTAGTACAATTTAGTTTCTATAACCTGGGTCCTATTTTTTTCTAACTAATAGACTATGTCAAGGTTGCTCACAACGTCATAATTTCGCCATCTTTATTATGATTGAATCAATTATTTGGAAAATGCCCACTTTTAAGTTATTTAAAAATTTGCTGCCAGACCAATTAATAAACATATCTATCTGCGCTTATTACTTCTTTAATATCGGCCTATTTCTGTCATCTCCGAATCACCGACGTCAAAAGTTTGAAAATTTTTACGGTAATTTGGGAATTCCAACATAAAGGGGGTTCTTTAACGTGCACACAACATTTAGATAATACACACACGGAACCTACAGTTTTTCTTCAAATGCAACTTTTCTTAATCTGCAAAAGTTGACCCTCCAAGTAGGGACTGCCCGGATTCGAACCAGGAACCCCTGGAGCAGCAGTCAACAAACTAACCACAGAGCTCCTTAAGCGGTTTGCTTATTACTATTATTGGTGATAATGAAAACATATTACTATTACTAATATAGTAATAACCAGGCAATAAAACAAAAAAATAATTAAGGAAAACCTAGTACAAGAAAAAAAAATTAATAAAAAAGTGAAAAAACTATACTAAAAAAAGCAAAATCGAAAGAAAAGACACAATTAAATAAAATAAACATAAACAATAAAAAACTATCAAAGTTACTAAAAATAAAAAATTTTAAAAAGTAAAAAGAAATTAACAAACAAAATCAAAAAACTTAATAGAATAAAAGAAGACAAAAAAATTAAAGAAAACAAATAATAAAAATGGAATAAAACAATTTACTATGTTTCACGAATTTATTTTCTCGAATACATTACTACTTTCGGATCTACTAGAGCCTTCTACGGATGTTACAAGTTATATAAGAATGGATTATCACTTAGTGACGGTCACTTCAAAAATAATATCAATAATATTCAAAAATATAAAATTAACCAAAATTTGTAATTTTTATTCAATTTGATTTTTTATGTATTCTTTTTATACATAAAAAATCAAATTGTGTAAATTTTTTTAAAAGAATTAGCATATTCTTCAGCCTCATCAATTCAAAATTATTATTAAAAATACTTTGACTAAATGTAACAAATATCAAAAACTATGTTACATTTTTAGCTTTAATGTTTTACCTTAATCACAAAAGTCATTTTGAGTTATCTTTTATACTGTGTCCTCGGATTGACGCTCGAATAGGTATAAAAGACATTTTTTAACTGAAATTTCATCTTTGGGGTTCAGCCCTGCTTGAATAAAAACTACTTTGTGTATTTATTTGTATATACATTTAATTTAAGAAAAATGGAGTACGCCTGCCTGGTATATTTACAAAAATGTTATTTTGTGTGCAGGTAAAGAGCTGTTCTTATAAGAGATACAACAAACATTTATTTAAAGAAGTTGTTCAGAATGATAAATCATGCCGGTATGCCAAATATTGTTTCACAATTTTAATTTTGAACAATGAAGTAATCAAATGAGTTATTTACAAAAAAAAGTATGTGACAAAATGTATTTTCTGTATTAAATATGACAAAAAATTATTTAAAAAAATTGTTCAAAATGTAAAATGATGACAAAATACAAAATATCAAAAATATCCCAGGTATACTTTTATATTTTTCAAAATTAAAATTGTGAAACAATATTGGGTCTACCGACATGATTTATCATTCTGAACAACTTATTTAAACAAATTTTTGTTTCGTACGAAAATAGCTCTATACCTGCACACAAAATAACATTTTTGTAATAATCCAGGCATTCTTGATTTTTTTTAAATTAATTGATTACAGAAATTAGTTTCTATTCAAACAAAGCTTAATTAACCCCCAAAGATGAAATTTTCGGAGACACACTGTATATTATAGGTATTTAATAGCATGTAAAATTGTTATGTATAATTGTATAATGTATAATGTATAATTATTGAATTTTATTGCATTCATTAATCTATCTAATAACTGCAATAAACCCCAAAATTATAACCATATTTGAAATGATTCCACCATTATATTTTTTTATTATTTTTGTAGTATTTACAAAGTAAGTAAAGTAATTATTAAAAATAATTTTAGCTAATTTGAAAATTGGATAGTTCGCTCGCTGCCATACGTAATATTATATTATTGGTGGTCTAGCTAGTAGTTTAATGTGTTTCATGTTTCGTTGAAATTACCATGTATTTGGTTGTAATGTTATTGATACCTTGTTTAAAATTAACCACATCTCTTAATTCAATGATAAAAAAAACAAAATCAAAATTCTCAAATATACTAATATGTGTTGTTAAAGAAAATTGTTCCAACGAATTGACATGTAATGAGCAGTGAGCAGTGTGTCGATTGAGTTTGATATAATTTGCCCAATTAATTAGACGGAATAATGAACGCACGTAGAAACATCTGTTTCTTTTAACCTTGGGAATAATAACTGAATTGTCAGTCGGTAGACATATGCGGATATATGCAAGCTTACTTAAAATTCGGCCGTATCCACGTGAAAATGAACTACACGTGAAACATAAGCTGTCACTGTCATACAGCAGCCTAAGAAAACTATAAGTGCATTGCGAATTATATTAACGCATGAACATGTCTATCTCGAAGTCGCGTATTATGCCATTCTTACAAAAGTAAGCAGGATTTTTGTCCTCGTCTCGCACAAAAAATAACAAATGAGAAAATAAAGAAAGAGAGAGACGAGTTAACGTGCTTTATGTTTTATTTAACAACTGTCTATGTGTGTGGTCTTACGGCACGCGATATACTACTGAACCATGCTGATGTTGATTTAGTCGTCGCTTTACTTACTGCACACTGTACGATGCACGGTGTACGCTCTCTCTGACTGTGCTTACTATAATCTTATAAATACACTACTCTACCATTAGTACTGTATCTGCCTTGCCTTAATGGATCCCACTAATATCTTTTTTATAATCCTAGAAAGTTATAATTAAAATTGAAATGACTATCCCACAACATTTTTCATTACAATTGTAATGTCAAATTAATTAACGCTTCTATCAACATTGTCTTGTGATATTTGATATTCCAGCTTAACTTACTTTATATATATATATATATAGATATATATATATATATATATATATATATATATATTGTATTTATTTTAGATTTTAGATAAAATGACCAATTCAATCATAAGCAAACAAAAAATAAATAAAGTCCCATAATTCATTCACAAACAAACATTTTGACATATTTTATATCAAGAGGCATCAAATTTTAACTACTTCGTTTTTATATTGCTATGAATTTGAGAACCATTCATTACCGAAACCATCCCCTCGTGATTTTTATGTGCATACTTTTCAATTTTTAATGCGTCTTGCAAGTTAAGGAGCATTTTTTATGAGTTGCCATAACATGTTGACACGGCGGACATGATTTGCAACCGACTGTATGTTCTAAATCTTCCTTTTCTCCGAACGTCTTCATAAAATCAAATATTGAATTACAAAAAAAGAAATAACAATTACTGTTTAATTATAGAAAGCATTTTATAGCTTACCAGATGTCATGATTACTAAAAAGCATATTTATATTAGTGATGATATTATTTCAATTCTCACAAGAATGACGCTTTGATTAAGGTTTTATAATTACGAAACGCTTTAAATTATCTTTAATAGCTTCCTCAATAAAAATAATACTATTGTAGTAGTTGAATATTTCAACGCGGTAATTTAGAAAACTAGGAAATCGTTTCGCAATCTTGACAAACGGCGAACGATTAAAGCTTCACGAGCTTTAGATAAATCATAATAAGGAGGGAGCAAAACAAATAAATATCAAGCGTTGAAATCGTAAACATCGTTAGTTGCAAATAAACGTATAAATGAATTAGTTGAACTTTCAGATTCCATTACTTTTCAAGAAAAAAATAATATATGGGAAGTGAAAGTGAAACGCACACCAAATTTGTAAATATTACCTTGCGCAACTCTATTTGGCGACAACTACAACCTTGTAAGCTTCACACCCCAAAATTTATTATGAAAATGTTTTTTTCCTTTAATAAATCTTTCCTGGAAAGCGTATTTATAACGTTTAATATTATCCTCGAGGCTTCGATTGCATTTATTTTGCGCAACGCTATTAAATTATTTGATTTAGTAAATCTCGTATTGATTTATAATTCGGAATAAATCACTTCAATAACATGTTTGTACCTGTGTTATACATACCTACCATGTTTAATTGTATAACATATATCATTTATATACGCGGATATGAATGTTTGCACGCGTATCGTTTATTTGGCATAATTAGAATTATAAAAGCCTGGTTTATTTCATTCGATGACACGTTTCAGGTCTTAAGCCTTTCTGTGGTTTGTTTAATTCTATGAAATGTGTTTTTAATAGCTACAAATTTTCGTTACTGCTTTTGTGTCATCAATTCAAATTTAAAAAATATATTTTTCTAGGCAGGGAATGATGGCCGTTTTAACGTAAAATTAAATTTTAAAAAATTAAATGATTAATTAATTGTGATATATTTGAAAAAAAAACTATTTTATTTTTTAACTATTTTATAATAATTGTATTTCCTCAACTACATTGGTATAATTAACAATTAATCATTGGCCATTGGTTAAAAATATATAAAATCATTGTCATTAAAAAATAGAAAATCATTTAATTTTTTTTCAAATAATATTTTCTTTTTTCAATAAATTCATAATAAAACCTTGTATATGTATACAGAATATGTTTTAAATTCACAATTAATTCACAATAACTTTAGTGTTTCTTAAATATTTTTTATAAATTTATCATTTATTTGTTCGATTTTACTATCACAATTTAATAGCTGCGACTGTATATACTGTTATCTAATAAACTCTAGTTACTAGCAAGTAAATCGTATTTTTTTAAATTTATAAATAAATAGGTATATAGTTTCTTCTATTGATTGCTAATTCAACGTAGAAAGCATTAGATTTATTGGCGTATATCTGTTACAGTGTAGTATAGATTGCATTGCTTTGTTTTGTAATATATTAAGACGTCGTTTCTGACCTTCATTTAATAAATAAAGTATTGTAATACAATATTGATATTATGGGCGAATGATTGTGTTGTACAATGTAACTCGGCTAAACATAGAAAGGAGTAGCTTGTTTTCTAAGAAAACTAATTTGTTTACTTAGATTATTGATAAGTTCAGAATATTTTTTTTATTGAATTTATTGTCAATTACTATTTCTAAATATTTAAAATCTTATTCTCATTCTATTATATGGTTATTTATTTAGAAGATAAATTTATTATAATTTTTAATATTTTTGTTGTTAATCATTGCCTTTGTTTTGTTAGTATTTAGTACAATTTTGTTGCAGGTTAGCCATCTTGCTAAGTAGTTGATGTCATTGTTTATTAACTCGATTATGGTTTTAATGTCGTATCCGATGCAATAAATTAAAGTATCATCTGCAAATAACTTTAGTAAACAATATCTTATAATTCTGTTTATATTATTGATGTAAATTATGAAAATTAACGGCCAAAGTACACTGCCTTGCGGCACATCGTATTCATTCTCTAGTTCTGTTGAAAATTTATTATTATATTCATTATTCATTATTCATTATTCATTATTTATAAAAATAACAAGGGGTTTTTTAACTTATCGCACATTTTATAATATAGTTTCGGTTCAAAATTCGGGAAAAACTAGCATCAACATCATGTTCTTTGAAAAATTTTCGATAAAAACAAGGTATTTATATATTTTTCTAAATTATTTTCACGGTTTTATATAACTTTGAAAGAACGCATGCTTAAAACATATATTTTTAATACGGTACATTGCAAATTTTTAATGTAGTTATGTTTGTAATATCATCAATCACGAGTCATAAACTATATTGAAGACAATTTTTTCACGTTTCTTAGATAATATAATGATTTTTTTTTTCAATAATATTATAAATACAAATTAATTACAAATATAGTAAGTAGTTGATTTCATACGTATAGGTTAGGGTTGCCAGGCATCCTACTTTCGGTAGGAGAGTTCTACAACTGCAAGTACTTGTCCTATTTCCTACATTTATGCTCAAATGTCATACATTCATAAAACCAACAAAAATATAAGTTTTAAGAGTAATGTTAACTGCTGTTATGTTATCAGAATATAATTTAGTAAATTTGCCGTTTGTTTAAATATATATATATATATATATATATATATATATATATATATTTAAATATATATATTGTATGTATTACTTGTAAACGTTATTTATTAAAACTTGGAATCCACGTGTTTACATGTTACTCGGTGTTAATTTATTGAGACGGTGTTAAATTGATTTAACACCTTTGCAACCATTTAATCTGTTTGCAACCACTAAACAGCGTTAACATATATCAACAAAATTAATAACAAAAAACTACAAAATGCATTACTTTTGTTTATTAGCGCTGAACAAATAAAATATATTACATTATACGCCAGGTAATAAATTTAACTGACTCAACAACGTGACAGGACCGGTAGTCACCTTCTCGTATTGACGGTAAAATATTATAATTATTACTTTTACAAATCATAAAATTTCCTAGTATGTCCTTTTTTTTGAGCCATTTAAAACATGACAACCCCAGTATCGGTACATAATTACAAATTTAAAATTTTAAATTAGTTTCTCATTACTAACAGCATTATAAAATCGCAAAGACTAATTAATCATTTATTCCAACACTAAAACTTGATGGATCGTAAAATTACTTCCCTAATTAATCTACTACCATAATTTTTATAATATGTGGGAAGAGCAAATATTTAACCATTATTCTTCTTTGTTTCTAACGATTTTCTTTCTGTAAATATATTAAGAGCAGAAAAATAACAACGTAGGAATTCAGTTATATTCAATGTGAATGTCGACGTTGAATTAAAATGTAATTAATGCAAAAGAAGAAATAAGGAAATGCGAATTCAGGCACATAAAACGGCAATGAGAAGAATCTTTAATGCATTCAAAATTTTATTTACCATTAATTATTATACAGTTATTGAGTGCTATGCGATGAGTGCATTTCTCTTCGGTGTTAAATTGCATTATTGAATAATGAATCAACCATTAAAATGTGAAATATAAATTTCTTGGTGTTTGTATTATTGCCTTGAGTACAATGTTAACAACATTTATTTTATGATTATTTACTTATATTTA
>JARJEC010153570.1:0-10963 GCA_030264575.1 Tachinus sp. AB-2021 | reverse complement strand
TGTGCCATTCAATTGACTTCATTATTATTTCCGGCGGCACTAAACGCGTTAATCAATTATTTCGTTCATTATTTTTCAATGCGATGCAAAAATCACCAAGGTGCACTGATGATCTCTTATGAAGGGTGAAACAATTGTCATTATTATGAGACGTCATCTATTCCATTAAAACTTATCTATTAGACGTCAGTTATTGGTCATATGACGTTATATTTACGCATATCACCAAAAAATGACTAAGGCGGGACTCTGCTATCTCTGTAGCAATGAAATTGAAACAAAAATCATGAAACGTATTAGTTAATAATTCTTTTTAATGGGTTTAGAATGCGATGAAAAGATAAAAATTCAGGTTTTTAAAAAATAGTTGATTCACATGCTTTCGATTTAAGAAATGATAAATTAAATAAACAAAATTTAAAAAAATATCAATTTTATGATCAATGCGATGGGGAAATTACTAAGGTGCACTGATGATCTCTTATGAAGAGTGAATCAATTGTATGTATTTGATTGTAGCTGCTTGTAACGGTGTGGATTTGGATAATTGATTATAAACTTTTAGCTTAATCAATTTGATTGTATGGCCCGATAGGCGTTGTGATATTGGTTGCCTATAATTTCTATTGTTTGTTCTAGACAGTTAGTCTAGCTTTCTTTATTCGTTTACAAGAAGAAGGCACAGAACCACTCACTTTGTCTCATTAAATATATTAAAGTTTTATTCCATTAATTAAATTTTTAATAATACACGTATAACTATTGCTTAAATAAGTTAATAAAATAAATAGAACTCAAAAGCTGATGATTTAATAAATACAATAATTGAATCAGAATTTTCAACAATGTGTATTAAATATTATAATCTTTCAAAACAATTTTTTTAACTTAGTTCAGAGATTTAATTGATTTGACCAAAATTTCATATTAAGTATCTATACATAATATAAAATTTTAACACGTTAAGAAATTACCGTTTTCTAAAAAAAAGCACTTTGTTCTCTGTTGCTTTCCCAGTAAAATAAAAAATGGTGATAAATGGTGGAGAAATATTAGAAAATACCAAATATGGAAAAATGGAAGAATATTAAAAATATTATAAATTATTAAAAAATATCAAAATCTTTAAAAAAACATATTAAGCGTATCGTGAGATTTTTAAGGATGGCCAAAAAAGTCTTAGAAAAACATTACAATATGTTGAAAATACCTCAAATGTTGAAAAAAGCCAAAAAATGTTTGTGTAATTTCAAAACACAACACAAATATATAAACAAATTTTCCAAAAATTGATAAATACCGCAAATATCAAACATGTTGCAAAAATAATTGTGAAGTGTCAGGAACAGTTTTATCTTAACAGTTATTTATTGTATTAAGAGCGTAATAAAGCATCTGTTGCATAAGACATAATTTTTACTAAAAATACGTGAAATGTTTATATTGCATAAAATGTTAACTTTAATCTTGTCTTCGGTGATTGCGCAGTTTTTATTACATGAAAATTAACAAAGTTAATGAAGTTGCAGAAGAATAAAGAGTGTTTACTATTTCTGCAGAGCCACTAAAAATTAACAAAGTTGATAAACTTGCAGAAGAATAAAGAGTGTTTACTGTTTCTGTAAAGCCACTAAAAAAGCTGCTCTGCTCAGTTGCAAACTCAATCCAACCTAGATATTCTAACAAAAATCTAAAAAAGAACTCTCGCTTCAGTTGCGAATTGGGCCCATCGAATAGGGGAAAAGCAAAATCTAATAGAAGTTGATGAAGTTACAGCAGAATAAAGAGTGTTTACTGTTTCTGTACAGCCACTAAAAATTAACAAAGTTGATGTAGCTGCAGAAGCATAAAGAGTGGTCACCATTTTTGTAGAGCCACTAAAAAAACTGCTGTGCTCAGTTGCGAACTCAATCCAACCTAGATATTTTAACAAAAATCTAAAGTAGAGCTCTTGCTCCATTTGCGAATTGGGCCCATCGAATAGGAGAAAAGCAAAATCCAATAGAAGTTGATGAAGTTGCAGCAGAATAAAGAATGTCTACTGTTTCTGTTGAGGCACTAAAAATTAATAAAGTTGATGAAGTTGCAGAAGAATAAAGAGTGCTCACTATTTCTGCAGAGCCACTAAAAAAACTGCTCTGCTCAGTTGCAAACGCAATCCAACCTAGATATTCTAACAAAAATTTAAAGAAGAGCTCTTACTCCAGTTGCGAATTGGGCCCATCGAATAGGAGAAAAGCAAAATCCTATAGAAGTTGATGAAGTTGCAGAAGAATAAAGAGTGTTCGCTGTTTTTGTAAAGCCACTAAAATTAACAAAGTGAATGATGTTGCAGAAGAATAAACAGTGTTCACTGTTTCTGTAGAGCCACTAAAAAAACTGCTCTGCTAAGTTGCTAACTCGATCCAACCCAGATATTCTAACAAAAATCTGAAGAAGAGTTTCAAGCTTCGAATAGGAGAAAAGCAAAATCCAATAGCTGGCGCTTTTGCGATGTTCAAACAGGAAAAACAAACCCACATGATCAATGGCAGCCAATGATAAGTATTCTGCCAGCTCGAATTATAGATAAAATAAATTATATTGCTAACTGAAATAGGTTGATCAACGCCGTTTTTAAGGCTGGGCACTAAACAAAAGCATTGTGTATAATTGATTTAATGTATTGTTTATGTTGTTGAGGTTATTTTAAAAGAAACAGCTTGCAATAACATTGATCACATAGGTTGTTTTCCCAAAACACAAAAATATTAAATTTAAATCATGTTTATATTTATAATTTTCAGGTATAAATCGAATAAATGTTGCTTTTATAAATGGCTTTTAGAGAAATTAAATATTTCTGAAATATCATCAAAATATATATGTGCTAGTTAAATTTTTTCGGAAACGCTTCAAAATTGCTTAAAAATGGAAAATAATTAAGATGAGGCCATTTTTGAATGTTAAAATACTTTCCATAAAAATAAGATTAAAAAAGATATAGTTCGCACAAAGGAAGTGCTTCAAATAACACAAACATTGTATCTATTGGGAAAAGATTGCTTGAAATTTTGGAAAACTAGATAAAAAGCTATTATAGGATGATACAAAATTAATTTGCTACATTTGTTTTGCAACTGGTGCCAAAAATAAAAATTTTGAGCAAGCTTCAAAAACAATTTAAAAAACAGGAAGAATGAGTTTTAAGTTTTTCAGTGGTGATCAACGCATCAAAATAATTTATTTCAATTGTTTTGCAATCACTATCAAAACATTTAAAACCGAGCTTGAAACAAGAAAAATATTAAAAACTTCAACAATTTTCTAATTAGTGCACAGAATAAACAATTTCAAAGCCACGAAAACAATTTAAAAGCAGAAAGAATGCGTTTTACGTTTCTAAATGGTGATTAACACATAAAAAATAATTTATAAATAACAATTTGTACAAAAAATTCAATTGTATTTTTAATTAGTTAACAAAAATACAAACTTTTACTAACTTTAAAGCTTCAAAAACAATTTAAATGCAGAAAGAATAGACTGCAAACTACAGAAACGCTAACAAAATATAACAAAATATGTATAATGACAATAAAATTATTCAAAACTTCAACAATTTTCTAATTGCTGTACAGAATAAACAATTTCAAAGCCACAAAAACAATTTCAATTGTTGTTTATTTTAATTGGTAAAGAAAAATACGAATTTTTGCAAACTTTAAAGCTTCAAAAACAATTTAATGGCAGGGAGTATAGATTGCAAGCCACAAAATTACTAACAAAACATTTGAAACAAGAAAATTATTAAAAACTTCAACAATTTTCTAATTGGTGCACAGAATAAAGAATTTTAAAGCCACAAAAACAATTTAAAGCTAGGCACAATAAGTTTTACGTTTCACAATGATCAACACATCAAAAATAATTTATAAGTAACAATTTGTACTAAAACTTCAATTGTTTTGCAACTGGTAAATAAAACTATTAGTTTTTGCAAAATGTGAAGCTTCAAAAGCAATTTAAATGCAAAAAGAATAGACTGCAAACCACAGAATCGCTAACAAAATATAACAATATATGTAAAATTGAGTTTGAGACAAGAAAATTATTCAAAACTTCAACAATTTGGTAATTTGTGCATAGAATAAACAATTGTAAAACCACAAAAAGAATTTAATAGCAGGAAGAATGCGTTTTACGTTTCTAAATGGTGATTAACACATAAAAAATAATTTATAAGTACCAATTTGTACAGAAACTTCAATTGTTGATTTTTTAATTGGTAAACAGAAATACAAATTTTTACAAACTTTAAAGCTTCAAAAACAATTTAAATGCAGAAAGAATAGACTGCAAACCACAGAAACGCTAACAAAATATAACAAAATATGTAAAATGACAATTTCAACAATTTTCTAATTGGTGCACAGAATAAACAATTTCAAAGCCACTAAAACCATTTAAAGGTAGGAAGAATGCGTTTTACGTTTGTAAATGGTGATCAACACCTAAAAAATAATTTATAAGTAACAATTTCTACAAAAATTTTCTTGCAAGAAAGACCTATAACCACTCATTTCGACTAGTTTAATGAAAATAATAATTATTGCAAAATTTTAAGCTTCAAAAGCAATTAATTAAAAGGCAGCATAAATAGAATGCAAGCTACAAAATCACTAACAAAACATTTAAAACTGATTTTAAAGCCACAAAAACAATTTAAATCTAGGCAAAATAAGTTTTACGTTTCACAACGGTGATCAACACATCAAAAATAATTTATAAACAACAATTTGTACAGAAACTTTTTTTTAATTGGCAAACAAAAATACAAATTTTTGCAATCTTTCAAGCTTCAATAGCAATTTAGAGCCAGGAAGAATAGTTTGCAAGTCACAAAATCACTAACAAAGCATTTAAAACTGAGCTTGAAACATGAAAATTATTAAGAACTTCAACAATTTTCTAATTGGTGCACAGAATAAACAGTTTCACAAGCCCCAAAAATAATTTAAAGTCTGTCTAAATTGTGGTCAACACATAAAAAATAAATTATAAGCAACAATTTGTACAAAAACTTCAATTGTCTTGCAACTGGTAAATAAAAATACTAGTTTTTGCAAAATTTTAAGCAAATTTTAATGCAGAAAGAATAAACTGCGAACTACAGAATCGCTAACAAAATATTTAAAATTAGGTTTGGGATAAGACAATTATTAAAAACTTCAACTATTTTCTAATTTATGCACAGAAAACACAATTATAAAGCTGAAATGAAATAATGCAATGAAACCATATTGTAATTGTTACACAAAAAATGTATTGCGAAATAAAGCAATGAGATCCATTCTACAATGTAATAGGAATACACCAGTTAATTTAAAGCTATCTATCCTGAATAGGATATCGGTGGAAGAAACCATTTATCTTTATAGTGCGTTATTTATTTTTAAGTTAAAAAATGGACTTTTGCCTAATTATTTGGAAATTAAAAAAAAACAATATTCACAATTACTCCACAAGAGGAGAACTACCAAAAATATTACTAATTTATTTATAGGGCTATTCGTTTTTCGCATAAAGCGAAAACATTTTCTTTTAATATATATAATATGTTTAGAGTTTATTATTTTATATCTATTTTTTAATTTAATTAAGCGGTCTAAATTTACTAATGGCACTACTGACTTCAATAAAATACCCGACAAAATTAAAGCAACTTCATTTACCACAAAGTTCAAAAAAGAGTCAACCATTTATTCAGAAAATTATAAAATTAAAACTCCGCAAATATAATAAGAATATATTTTAGAGTTCACCATATTTATAAAAAATAAAAGAAATTAAAAACTTGATCACTGCTACGCTACATATTTGTTAATTTTGTTTTGTTTTATTTTGATATTTATATATTGTTTATACGTGCGTATATTTTTAATTTGATTTGTAATATTCTTAGTTTATTTAGTATTTAGTATGTTTTGTGTATATGTTTGTTAATATGTAGCAAATTGCTAAAAACAAACAAACATTACATTAATCATAAGGACGGTTTCGACCTCTACTATGTGGTACTTCATTATTAGAAATAAATAAAACAAAAATTACAATGTTTTTAACCACAAAATTTTAAACTCGAATCGCTTATATTTTTATTTTTAATAAATAAAAATTTTGTGGTTAAAAACATTGTAATTTTTGTTTTATTTATTTCTAAACATTACATTATTATCATTATAAATGGAAATAATTTATTTTTTGTCTATAGCATATTTTTCCGTGCATTTTCGCATCCTTAAAAGAGTTCAAAACCACTTTCGAAGTTATTTGCAAGTTTTTTTGGATGTTTTCCTGATTGAATGGTATATTAAAATACAAGTTCAATAGAATGGATCAGTTATATTTACAGAATAAAATTATTATAATAATAAGAAGAAAAAATAAAGTTACACGAATGTAATTCAAAGATAGCATCGTATATTTTTCAATTACGCGATGGCCATCACATAAAAATATCAGCTTTTCATTTGCGCGCACAATACGAAGCGATTGCGCGAAAGGATTAAGCGCGATGCGCCGCGTTGGCCACACCGATGCGCGATTTCCATTTCTCCCGAACATCCTTTTATTCGGCAACTCATATTTCGTTATTTATTTCCATTTATTTGACAGCGCGTTTGGTAATTACCCGTTTAATAAATCAGCGCGAACACGAGTGGTGATTTATCCTCGCCTCGGCTAATTTTACATATGAGGTGAAACGGGCGACCTCTCGACCGTCGAGATTTATCACAATAATTTCGCCCGGTGATATTTTTTTCTGAAATTTATCTGCCATAAATGTATGTAGTAGGGGGTAGCATTACGCGGCGGCTCACGATGGATGGAAAAGAGGTCGTAAAACGCACAGCAAATAGTCGTAAAGTGGAATACCGTGATATGATTTACAATGGTTGGCTGCCAGTGTCTGTCAAGTCGGGGATATGTGCATCGAGATGCTTGCCGCGTGCCTCTTTTTATTGCCTCTTATTCCAAAGACCAATACGGAATTTTATACCAGCGACACCAAAACAGATACTACATTCAATGTTATTTATTTCTAATCAATAGGATTATAAACTCCTCAATAGGTTTATAACACAGGAAATGGAAATATTTAACGACAACTTAAATGGAATTACGACGAAACATTTCAAATAATATTATTTTTGTTTTTGCAATGCAAATTTCATGTTTATCTTATTTGGTAGTTCTGTCTTATTAACAGCCCTGATTTGTAATGCCAACAATTCCACACATCACTCAAAGGCTCAAAGTCACCATTCGAAACAGGCGTGTGGTGATTGGTGATAAGAAAATCTCAGAAAATCCCACAAACTGAGCTAACAAAGCGTGTCTTTCATTTCGTCGACTTTGCGCATCAAACTAATTGGATTGAAATGGAAATAAAATTTGCATCTTTCAACAATTGAGCAATAGCAATATTCAAAATATTAAAAAATCATGAATGAATGAAAGAGAAAAAGATTGTTAATATCGAAAATTTGTGAAATCCTACTCAGCTGTTGAAATATAGAAAAATATGCAACAATGTATATGAAATACTAAAAAAATTATACAAAGAAAAAAGAAAAGCAAAAAGATTTTTATTAAAATTTCGTCAAAATAAGCCGTGGTAATAAAAAATATATTGAAGTTAAATGTTAAGATAAATTTCAATAAATTTTGTAAATTTTTCATCAATGCTGTGATATTTTTTTAATTTACACCTCAAATACAATTTCTTACATAAGTAGGAGGGAAATACTATTTATTTTAATTTAAAATTTTCAACCTGTTGGAGCTTTTTTAGAAAACAAATAAACAAATAAATGAGCAAATATTTGACGATAAACTCAATGTAAAAATGTATATAAAATATTTTAAAAAAATACAAAGTAAAAAAATAAATTTTCAAAACTAAAAATGATTTTATTAAAATTTCGTAAATATAAGCAGCCATGGTAATAAAGAAAATATTAAGATAAATTTTAAGGTAAATTTCAATAAATTTTGTAAATTTTTGCTCAATGCTGTGATTTTTTTTTTAATTTGCATAACAAATACATTTTCTTATATAAGTAGTAAAAATACTATTTATTTTAATTTATAATTTTTAACCTGTTGGAGTTTTGTTTGTAAACAAACAAATAAACAAATTTAAAAAATAAATTATCAAATATTTGACTATAAACTCAATGTAAAAATATATATAAACAATTAAAAAAAAAATACAAAGTAAGTAAAAAAAATTAAATATGCAAAACTAAAAATATTTTCATTAAATTTTCGTAAAAATAAGCCATGGTAATAAAGAAAATATTAAGTTAAATGTTGTAAATTTGAATAAATTTTGTAAATATTTGATCAATGCTGTGAATTTTTTAAAATTTATACAACAAATACATTTTTTATATAAGTAGGAGGGGAGGGGGCTCTTAAAGTAGGAGAAGTTTTTAACCTGTTGGAGCTTTGTTTGTAAACAAACAAATAAATAAATTTAAAAAAATTTTAAATAAATAAATTAGCAAATAGTTGACTATAAACTCAATGTAAAAATGTATATAAATATTAAAAAAATTAAACAAAGTAAAAAAAATTAATTTGCAAAACTAAAAATGTTTCATTAAAATTTCGTAAATATAAGCAGCCATGGTAATAAAGAAAATATTAAGATAAATTTTAAGGTAAATTCCAATAAATTTTGTAAATTTTTACTCAATGCTGTGCTTTTTTTAAATTTACACAACAAAAACATTTTCTTATATAAGTAGAGGGGCTCTCTAAAAGAAGGAGAAATACTATTTATTTTAATTTATAATTTTAACCTGTAAGAGTTTTGTTCGTAAACAAACAAATAAATAAATTAGCAAATATTTGAATATAAACTCAATGTAAAAATATATATATAAAATATTAAAAAAATTACACAAAGTAACAACAAATTTATTTGCAAAACAAAAAATATTTTCATTAAAATTTGGTAAAAATAAACTATTGTAATAAAGAAAATATTAAGTTAAATGTTGTAAATTTCAATAAATTTTGTAAATTTTTGACCAATGCTGTGATTTTTTTAGTTTATACAACAAACACATTTTTTTATATAAGTAGAAAGGCCCACAAAAAGAAGAAGAAATAATATTTATTTTAATTTATAATTTTTAACCTGTTGGAGTTTTGTTTATAAGCAAATAAATAAATAGAAAAATATAAAAATAAATAAATTAGCAAATATAAACTCAATGTAAAAATGTATATAAAATATTTAAAAAATTATACAAAGTAAAAAAGAAATTAATTTGCAAAACTAAAAATGATTTTATTAGAATTTCGTAAAAATAAGCCATTGTAATAAAGAAAATATTAAGTTAAATGTAGAGATTTTTTTAAATTTATACAACAAATACATTGTTTATATTATTAGAGGGGCTCTGTAATAGAAAGAGAAACACTATTTATTTTAATTTGTAATTTTCAACCTGCTGGAGCTTTGTAAACAAATTTAAAAAAAAAATTGCAAAACTATAAATATTTTTATTAAAATTTCGTTAAAATAAAGAAAATATAAAGTTAAATTTTGTAAATATCAATAAATTTTGTAAATTTTTGATCAATGTTGTAATTTTTTTAAAATTTATACAACAAATATATTTTTTATATAAACCCTCAAAAAAAAGGCGAAACACTAATTATTTTAATCTATAATTTTTAACTTGTTGGAGTTTTGTTTGTGAACAAACAAATAAATAAATATAAAAATAAATAAATAATTAAATTCGCAGATATTTGAATATAATCTCAATGTAAAAATGTATATAAAATATTTTAAAAAAATTATACAAAGTAAAAAAATAATAATTTGCAAAAACATTGTTATTGATATTTCGTAAAAGTAAGCAAATATTCCAATAAAATAATAAAAATTAATACTTCCCAAATATAACAAAAAACAGTATTTTATTTAAGTTATCTTATTATATAACAAATCAAATAAATTTTGATCTATATAAAGACATAGATGTCGAAATATATTTGGATTGTTAGTTAATAAGATAACTTAAACAAAATACTTTTCTTATTATATTTGTGAAGTTTCATTTTTATTATTTTCAGAAAGAACATTATACAATTCCACCATATTCGGACTTCAAATATTGAATATTTTAATGTCCTAAAACTGATATACCAACATATACCGACCACATACATTCGAGAAAAGCACAGCCTCAAGCGCAAAACTTTTATGGTTTGATGTTTTCCTCGTTTTGAACTGATTTCGTAGTACTCGAAAATGAAACTGGTCAGAAATCAAAAGTGAATTTTCATCTAAGCCGAGAGAATGCCATAAACCAGCGGTCGCCAGATCAAGGAAGACTCTTTGTAAAAGTGTTAGCAGCTCTTCAGACTCAACTCCAATTTAATTTTCATTTCATTACTACCCTCCTCATCACATATTTCAATTACATCAAAATATAAAAACTTATTTAATTTCCATTTCATTACCACCCTCTTCAACATAGATTTCCATTACACTCAAAATATTTAAATATTTATTTAATTTCCATTTCATTACCACCCTCCTCGACACAGATTTCTAATACACTCAAAATATATAAACTTATTTAATTTCCATTTCATTACCACTCTCTTCAATACAGATTTCTATTACACTAAAAAAATATTTTGTATTGAAAATAAAATAATTAAAAAAAAAAATTTAAACAATTTTTTTTCGAATTACCTATAAAATCAGCATGTAACCAATGCTGATTCTGCAACTTACAAAATGTATAAGTATACATATTTTATTCTATTTTTTTCAAAACATACTCAAAATACGCATTAGTTGATATTGAAATTAAAAATATTTACAATTTTTTTTTCAGTATTTCTTCCGAATTTTTAAAATATTGGATTGTTTATCAAATTATCTTTT
>JARJEC010153554.1:0-14060 GCA_030264575.1 Tachinus sp. AB-2021 | reverse complement strand
TGTATAATACTTTTACCCACTTTCCACTGCCCTTTTTCGCAATCTATTTGAGTGGCAGGGGTTACTACTTTTTCTTCTAGGGCAGAGGCTATGAGAAAAGATTTTATGGTAGAACCTTGTTCTAAGGCATCTGTTGCAATACGGTTACGCCGAATACCCTCAGCAAACCGCCCTGGAGTATTGGGGTCAAAAAAAGGATATTGCGCCCAAGCAAGCACTTCACCCGTTGGCACATCAACAACAATGCACCCACCCCATTTAGCATCATATTTATCTACACTTTCTGCTACAGCTTCTTCAGCAAAAAATTGCACCTGAGCATCAATGCTTAGCGTAACATCACTCCCTTTCAAATCACTAATATCATTAGATGTACCGCCAAGACGACGCCCAGCAGCGTCACGTTGCACTACCTGTTTTGCAGTGGATGCGCTCAACAATGAATCCAAACCCTTTTCAAGTCCCTCAATACCCTTATCATCAACATTTACAAAACCTAACAGTTGCCCTGCAAGAGTTTTATAGGGGTAAACTCTGTCAAACTCTGAATCCAGATATATACCAGGCAAAGCCGCTGCTTTTATCTGCTTAGCAACGGTATCATTTACTTTTCTGGCAACCCAAACAAATTTTTTATCGCGACTTACAAGTTTTTGTAAAAGAGTAGGGTCAGTTTCAAGAATTTTTGAAAGGACACTTACCGTTAAGTTTTTTTCTTTAATTTCTTGTGGGTTTGCCCATACAGAAGAACTATCTATACTACGGGCTAAAATATTTCCGTTACGGTCAAGAATACTACCCCTAACCCCTACCACAGTTTGCCGTGCCGTATGTTGACGGCTTGCTTTTTTAGCAAGTTCATCATGCATCACAACTTGCAGTTGAAAAGCTCTGCCCCATAAAGCAACAAAAAGTAAGGTAAAAATCAGCCCAACAGCCCAAAGGTGAATGTGCCCACCTGCAAATTTTTCACTTATCTTAGACTTTGCTTCATTCTTGGTTGACTTGTTTTTGGTTGATTTATTCTGCCCAACTTTTCCTTGGCTGGTTCGTGCTGTACTTATACTGCGCCTGCGATGGATATACGTTCTTTTGCCGTCACTACTCATACCCACCCCGTTCACTTTCAGTAGTACCAAGACGCCTTATTTGCCCTGGTTTTGCTATATGTAACCCCATGGCATTTGCCTTGGCACCAAGGGCATGAGGAGAAAGCAAATGGTCTCGCTCCACTAAGAGTTTGCTATGTAACTCTAACCGCAAATCAACTTCTGCCTGTTGCCCTTGCAAGTTATATGAAATTTTCGTTTTTTCAATATTCACCCATACAAGCATAAGCCCAATAGCTAGACCAACAAGAACAGAGAGGGTCAAAAATATAAAAAAATGGTGAGACGTTGTATGTGGAATAGAAGGAGTTTTATCCATACTTACACCCTTTTCGCCACGCGCAACTTAGCAGATGTTGCCCGTGAGTTTTGGGTTATTTCTTCTATTGATGCGCAGCATGGTTTTTTAGTAAGTATTTGTAAACGTTGTTCTTTATCACAAATACACAAAGGAATGTGCGAGGGGCAAACGCAAGCAAGGGTTTCATTTCTAAAAAAATGTTTTACCAACCTATCTTCTAAAGAATGAAAGGTAATAACTGCCACTTTACCCCCAACCTTAAGCAAGGGGACTATATCGTGCAAAAACCGCTCAAGTTCACCAAGCTCATCATTTACATGCATACGTAAAGCTTGAAAGGTTCGCGTTGCAGGGTGATTACGGGCTGTTGCCCGCATTTTTGCAGGGTAGGCTTTTTCCACAATGCTTGCTAATTCAAGAGTGGTACTAATTTCTTTCATACTTCGCGCGTCATCAATGGCTCTTGCAATTTTTCCTGCCATAGGGTCTTCGCCCAAAGTAGAAATAACCTCACGCAATTTGGTCACTGAGGCTTTATTTACAAAGCTTGCCGCATCTTGCCCACTCGTTGGGTCCATGCGCATATCAAGAGGGCCATCACGTAAAAAACTAAACCCCCGCTCATCTGTGTCTATCTGTAATGATGAAACACCTATATCTACAAGGGCAAAATCTATTTTTTCCCAACCCACAGTTGCTACTTCATGAGCTACGTCTGAAAAACAGGCATGGGCTGTATGTAACGCGTCGCCATAATTGTGTAAGTGTTTTTTTGCAAGGCGTAACGCCTCCCTATCTCTATCTAACCCAAGCACCTGCACATTTTTGTGCCCTGCTTGCAGGGCTTTTTCTAAAAAGCCTGCTGTGTGCCCGCCTAAACCAAGAGTACCATCAACAATGCGATAATCGTCTGCTAAATCAGCAAATTCAACAACTTGGTTAAAAAGAACAGGGGTGTGATGGGTTGAAAAATCAGGCGTAATTTGTGAGTTGTTATGAGGAGCAGATGCCATAGCTAAAACCCAAAATCGATGCCTGTTGCAGCTATATCTTCTGCAACATCATCAAAGTCTTGTTGAAGAACTGGCTCAAGTCTGTCTGGAGCCCATACTTCAAAACGGGGACCTTGCCCCATTAAAATCGATTCTTTGGTAATACCCGCATACTGCATATGTTCTTTAGAAAGACGAATACGCCCTTGGCTATCAAGGGTAATCACCTCAGCCCCACCAAGAACAAGACGGCGAAAATCGCGCACATTTCTTGTAGGGTTGGCAATACGGGTCATTTTAATTTCAAATTCTTGCCATTCGGGTAAAGGAAAGCCAACTACACACCCATCATAAGTAGTTAATACAACATTACCCTCAGAACAACTTTTGCTAAGCACCTCTCTAAATTCAGGTGAAAGCATGAGTCGTCCTTTTGGGTCAAGTTGACGAAGTATGCGGCCTCGAAAATACATACAATCCTCACTGAACCATTGTTTAGGGAATACTTACCACTATTTCCCACTTTTCACCACTATTTTCCCTATTTGAGAGATTCTGTCAAGAGAAAAATTATCTTTCCTCTTACTTTTCCAATTATTGTGATACGTTTTTACAATACGTAACGAAATAAAAAATTATTGATATAATAAAAAAAAGAACCCATGACAGCCTAACCTCGTTTGCCTACTTGGTTATAATTTTCACTATGTCGAATACGACATAAACTGTTGAATTTATTCATTAAGCGATTGACAGCCCCCTTTGCATTCCGTAATATCCTTCTTTAGATATACTTTGAAATATTTTCACTTCATACACACTGCTGCCCTTCTTCTTTTATCTCTTCATCCTCACGGCAGCTTATTTTTAAAGGAGCTACTCATGGCAAAACTACTACGTGTTAACATGGCAACTAAAGAATGTACTTTTCAAGACATGCCTAAAGAATACCTTGGGCTAGGTGGCAGAGCGTTAACCTCTACCATCATTGCTAAAGAGGTAAAGCCAAATTGTACAGCTCTTGGCCCCCATAACAAAATTGTATTTGCCCACGGCCTTTTAGGCGGTACACCTTGCGCCAACGCCAATCGTATGTCTGTTGGTTTTAAAAGCCCTTTAACGGGTGGAATCAAAGAATCTAACTCTGGCGGGCAACCTGGTGGGCACCTTGCAAAACTTGGTATTTTAGCCGTTGTTATTGAAAACATGGCAAAAGAAGGCGAATGGTTTCAATTAGAAATTGCCAAAGATAGCGCCCGCCTTGTACCTTGTACTGTCGCTGGTAAAGATAATTTTGAAGCTGTAGAAAATTTACGCAAAACCTATGGCGATACGTGCAGTTATATTTCCATTGGCAGAGGGGGAGAATTTAAATTAGCCGCTGCAACAATTGCATTTTCTGATAGAGAGCTACGCCCTTCACGCCACGCGGGCCGCGGTGGTGCTGGGGCTATTATGGGTTCAAAGGGCCTTAAAGCTATTGTTTTAAACCCTGCTGGAACTCAATCTGGCGTTATGGTTGATGAAGAAGCTTTTAAAGAAGCCTCAAAGCGGTTTGCAAAAAGCTTGCTTGACCACCCTATAAGCGGTCAGGGGCTACCTGCTTATGGCACAGCCATTCTTGTAAATATGTTACATGAAGCAGGCGGACTGCCCACAAGAAACTTTTCTAACGGTCAGTTTGAAGGGCATGAAAAAGTTTCTGGCGAATCATTAAACAAACTAACGGTAGAGCGCGGTGATGAAAAAATGGTTGCACATGGGTGCATGAGTGGGTGCATCATTCGTTGTGGTGGGTTGTACCCTGATAAATCTGGTAAAGTTGCTGGAACGTGGCCTGAGTATGAAACCATCTGGTCTTTTGGCCCCAACTGTGGCATTGACGACCTTGACCTTATTGCTGAATATAACTGGCTTTGTGACGATGTAGGTGTTGATACCATTGATGTAGGCGCCGCCGTTGCTGTTATAATGGAAGCAGGTGTTATTCCCTTTGGTGATGGTAAAGGAACCCTTGACCTTATAAAGCAAATAAGCAAAGGCACAGTCCTTGGTCGCGTGCTTGGGTGTGGTACTGAAACGACTGGAAAGGTTTTTGGCGTGCGCCGTGTACCCATTGTTAAAGGGCAAAGCTTACCCGCTTACGACCCTCGTACTGTAAAGGGTATAGGGGTTACCTACGCCACGTCCCCCATGGGAGCAGACCATACAGCAGGTTACTCTGTCACAGCTAACATCTTAGGTGTTGGCGGTACTACCAACCCGTTAAAAAATGATGGACAAATTGCCCTTTCAAGAGACCTACAAGTGGCTACTGCTGCTGTTGATGCTGTTGGCTTATGTCTATTCACAGCCTTTGCCTTACTTGATGACTCAAGTTCACTGCCCGCTGTTGTTGATATGATTAACGCCAAATATGGTCTTTCACTAGAACTTGCAGATGTGGCAACCCTTGGGCAGCAAATTCTTGAGACAGAAATAGACTTTAATCGTCGCGCAGGTATTACTGAAGCTGCCGACAAACTTCCTGATTTTTTTGAGGATGAGCCTTTGGCACCACATAACGAAGTTTTTAATATTTCAGAAGAAGAACTACGCACAACCTTAAAATGGTAAGGTAGTGGAGTAAGCTTTATTTCTGTTAAAGCTTACTCTACATTTCTTTATTTACGTAAAGCTCCACTTTTTTGTATTTTTGCAATAAAGTGGAGCTTTCTATTGTTATGGAGCACGGTGCATACCTCTCTAGATTATATAAGAAAAAAGACTCAACAAAATTCAACATTCTTATGCCTTGCAAAAAACAGATGCACCTTTTACCATCATAGCAAATACATTTCTAAGCGTATTTTACAAAACCTTTACAAAACCTTGGTTTTTTGTTCTTTTAGAAAGATATTTTTGCGAATAAACCGCGGAGGGAGGAATATGGAATTTTTCACCAAACTCTACCTAACAAATGACAAAGACTACATTATTGGCCCTGGAAGAATAGAGCTATTGCAAAATGTACGAGAGCTAGGTTCACTTCACCAAGCAGCGCAAAAAATAGGGATGAGCTACCGCTGGGCTTGGGGGCGCATTAAAGATGCAGAAAAAAATCTTGGCACAGCTTTGCTTGTTGCAAACCCTGACAAAACAACCCGAGCCAAAATACTTTCACAAGAAGCACTAGAACTTCTTGATTGGTATGATAAAACCCAAAAAGCACTCGAATTAACCCTTGTAGAACACCGCAAAAATCACCCTTTGTTTCTTAGCAAAAAACACCCTAAATAAATGAAAGAAAACTGAAAAAAGCTAAAGGAAATTGCATGAGTATTCACGTTAAGCTAAGCACCACCTTACGCGCATCTGTTGCAGAGTATGATGCACTGCAAGGTGTATTTATACAATACACACAGCCTGTCAGCGCAAAAGATATTGCTCTCGCCCTCAACCTTCCATTAGAAGAAATCAGAATAATTATGGTAAACAACAAACAAGCATCACTTGAAACAATACTGAATAAGAATGACAGAGTTGCATATTTTCCTGCCATTGGTGGTGGCTAATAGATACTTTTTCATGAACACTGTAAAACATTTTTTTGCCACGAGCGCACAAACCATCTCACACGATTCTCAGAGAAAACTATGCCCTGCACCACCCTACCTCCTTCACCACTTAAACCGTCCTCTTGCGTACCATCTACTGCATTTTTCTCTGCACTACCTGAACATATTACAAAACATATTATGCCTTTTTGCGTTCACGCTTCAGATGAAAAAACAGCACAGTACACATACATAAAGGCACAAGGAATTGCGACTCTTTCCACTTTTCTTGATATCTCTTTTAAAGAAGCCATGATATACTGTTTAGAGAGTCATTTGTGGCCAGCCCGTTTTGTACGCAATAAAGGATTATTCACCCCACAGGAGCAAAAACAACTTTTGCAAAGTCATGTTGCTGTTATGGGGTGCGGCGGACTTGGAGGTGCTACCTTGGTAGCCCTTACCCGTCTTGGCATAGGTAGCATAACCTGTTGTGATAACGATTATTTTGACGAAACTAATCTAAACCGTCAGGCTTTTTGTACTGAAACAACCATAAACAAACAAAAAGTGCTTGTAGCAAAGCAGGTACTTAACGAAGTTGCCTCTTACCTAACAGTCAACGCCCATCATATTACCCTTACACCAGAAAACTTACCTGCCCTATTACACAATGTTCATGTCGCCGTTGACTGTCTCGACAACTTTCCCACTCGTTTTGCCCTTGAGCAGGCCTGCGTACACAAAAACATTCCTTTTATACATGGGGCCTTAGCTGGGCTTGAAGGCTTTGCCATGACCTGCACGGCAAAAGAGAATCATCTTTCCACTCTTTACAACAATATACTGCCTAAGGAAGAAGAAGAAAAAACACCCACTCCCACCCCAACTCCCACTGTTATTGGGCACATACAAAGTTTATTGGTAGTAGAAAATATATTGAAGCGCCCATTTTTTACAATAAACTCTCATACCAACAACCTATTGCATATTGACCTTTCTATTCCTGAAATTATAGCACTACAACTCAAACCCACCTCTTGATTTCGTGTTCAGCTATCATCTTATCCCCTTGCCCCTGCAAATAAACTATGGCATATTCTCTAACGTATTAAGAACATTATTCGCCGTGTAAAAAACGTTATTAAAACATATATATACACCCACAGTAATAAACTTTTGCGCACAACACAAATATTCCAAAGGTCCATGTATGGCACATTTTCTCTCCCTTGCTTCTGTGGATGATGTTATAGCATTTACAAAGAAATTTCAGCCATTAAATACCGAAGATATTCCTCTTACACAAGCTCTTGGTCGTATTTTGGCAACACCTTTTTTAGCCCCTACAGATTTACCTGGCTTTGCTCGTTCCACCATGGACGGTTTTGCAGTACATGCAAAAGATGTTTTTGGAGCCTCCGAGGGGCTACCCGCTTTTTTAGAACTCATTGGCGAATGCCCTATGGGAGAAACCCCACCCTTTACACTCACTCGGGGGCAAACAGCCCGCATCTGGACGGGGGGTATGATACCTAAAGGTGCAGATGCTGTGGTTATGCTAGAATATGCAAAAATAGTCAGCCCCACAGCTATTGAGCTAACAAAACCCGTGGCACCAGGCGATTATATAGTTACCCCCAATGAAGATGCTACAAAGGGCGACATGCTCATGCAAGCAGGCAAAAAACTGCGCCCCTATGAACTGGGTCTTTTCGCAGCCTTTGGGCATGAAAACATTACCGTACGCAAACGCCCCAAAATTGCTATTATTTCTACGGGGGACGAGGTAGTACCTGTTGGTACTACCCCAAAGGCTGGGCAAATACGCGATGTCAATGCAACCACATTAGCCGCCTTTGCCACACAATTAGGCGCACAGGCCAAATTTTTTGGACTTATACCAGACAACCAAGATGCATTGAAAAATGCCCTTGAACAAGCTCTTCTTTGGGGTGATGCCGTCATCATTTCTGGTGGGTCATCTGCTGGACAACGCGATTATACTCTAAGTACTATAAGCAACACACCTGGTGCTTCTGTGTTTTGCCACGGGGTAGCCATTAGCCCTGGAAAGCCCCTCATTGTTGCCCGCACTCAAGAAAAAAGTATTTGGGGATTTCCTGGGCACGTTGCCAGCGCCCTTATATGTGCGTATGTTTTTTTACAACCTTTGATGCAAACCTTGCTTGCCCAAGAGCCTGAAGTTTCTTTCTTAGCAACACACAAAGCACAGCTCACTCGCTCTGTGGCTTCTACCCAAGGCCGCCGCGATTACATCAGAGTGGCTCTTGAACCTCCTTTGCAAGCTGGGCAGCTACCACGCGCACGACCTTTACTTGGTAAATCAGGGCTTATTTCTACCCTTGTGCAAGCTAAAGCCCTTGTTATTTGCCCTGAATCTGAAGAAGGTTTTTACGAAAATCAGCTTGTTGATGTCTATTTTTTACCTTAGAACTGGTTATCATGCCTAGAAATACATATTTACAACTACAATCCCTTGAAGAAGCAAAAAAACTCTGGTTTGAGAAAATTTGCCCTACGTATAGCGCAAGCCCCCTTGCTCTTGAACAAGTACCCCTTGAACAATGCCTTGGTAGAACCATAGCCACCCCAATGCCTGCCCGAGTCTCTTCTCCTACCTTTCATGGAGCAGCTATGGACGGTGTGGCTGTTCTTGCAACCGACACTTTTGGCGCTTCTCAAAACACCCCCAAACGCCTTTTTATTGGCAAAGATGCACACTGGATAAATACAGGCTACCCTTTACCCCCAAAAACTAATGCCGTTATTATGATGGAACATTTAGCTATTGATCAAACCTACTCAGCTGTCGTTTCTGTTGTTATAGAAAAAGCCGTTTTTCCTTGGCAACATGTACGCAAGCTAGGTGAAGATTTTGTGGCTTCTGAAATAGTTTTGCCCCCAGGTATTGTTATTGGTGCCTACGAACTAGGCGCTTTGGCAGCAGCTGGGATTTACACCCCAACAGTTTATGCCCGTCCAAAAGTTGCTTTTATTCCGAGCGGTTCTGAACTTTTACCCTTAAGTAAAATTACTCCTGAACTGCTTGCCACAGGTATTTGTCTGCCAGAGTTTAATAGTCTTGTTATATCTGCTTTGGTTGCAGATGTAGGAGGCGAAACAGATGTTTTACCCATTGTAGCCGACGATGCACAAAAAATAGAGAATGCCTTGCTACACGCTGTGGCAAGTGATGCTCATCTTATCATACTTAATGCGGGATCTTCTGCAGGAAGTTTTGATTACACATCATCCATTATTGAAAAATTAGGAGAAATATGGGTCCATGGGGTAAGTATTATGCCTGGAAAGCCCACTATATTAGGTAAAATTGCAGATAAACCCGTTATTGGGTTACCTGGTTACCCAGTCTCAGCCATTGTTGCTTTTGAAGAATTTGGACAAACGACCCTTTGCCGCTGGCAAGGGAGAGAAAAGCAACCTAACCCAACGGCCATAGCCATACCCTCACAAAATATTCCGTCACGAGCTGGGATGGAAGAAGTGGTCAGAGTAAAACTTGGTAACGTAGATAACACCCTCATTGCTGTGCCTATGCCACGAGGAGCTGGGATTATAAGTAGCTTAAGCCGTGCCGATGGTATTATTCGCATTAATACAAACACAGAAGGTCTTTTTTCTGACAACCCAACCCCTGTGCAACTTTTGCGCAACCCTCATACTATTGATGGGGCTCTGCTTGCCATTGGGAGTCACGATAATACCCTTGATATTATTGATAGTTTTTTACGCAAATACCATCCCCGCTTTTCTTTAACCTCTGCTCATGTTGGCTCCATGGGTGGGCTTATTGCCCTAAAAGAGGGCCGTTGCCATCTGGCAGGCTCGCATTTGCTTTGTGAAAAAACGGGCATATACAACCAAGGTGCTGTCCACGAGTATTTGCAAAATATACCTGTGCATCTGGTGCGACTTGTTGATAGAGAACAAGGCTTTATAGTTCCTGTTGGCAACCCACAAAACATTGCTACTATTACAGATTTAACCAAACCAGACATGGTTTTTATTAACAGACAACGTGGGAGTGGCACCCGCGTACTGCTTGACTGGCTTATGAAAAAATACAATATCTTGCCAGAACAAATGAGCGGATATGATGACGAAGAATACACCCATATGACCGTTGCAGCAGCTGTTCTTTCAGGCAAAGCAACTGTTGGGCTAGGGGTACGGGCAGCAGCCAATGCCCTTGGTCTTGATTTTATCCCTGTAGGGGTAGAAGAATATGACCTTGTCATTCCACAACAGTTTTGGCAAGACCCACGCATTCTTGCCCTTTTAGATGTTATTACTTCTGCCTCTTTTAAAGAAACTGTAGCCTCTTTAGGTGGGTACAACACTCATAAAACAGGAGAACTTATCTGGAGTTCTTCATAAAATTTACCTAAGCAAACGAATGTGTACAGAATATTGTTTCTTGAACTCCTGATTTTTTAAGCTTATACTCTTTGCCAATGCAATTTTTGTCTTTATTAACAAAGGGTGCCATGTATGCCCATTACATATAACAAAATTCTTGTTCCTGTAGACGGTTCACCTCATGCTTTACTTGCATGCAAACATGCCATTGCTTTAAGTAAAAACAACACGGCAAGTATTGTTTTGTTGCACTGTTTTGGTGAAACACCACCCCCTACGAGTAGTGAAGCAAAAGAAAAAAACGTGCGAGAATATGAAGTACACGCAAAAAAAATTCTTGCCCCTTGTGAAGCACTGTGCTTAGAACAAAACATTAGTTACAAAGCTCTTATGCGCTCTGGCGCACCTGCTCAAGTAATTATACACATGTGTAAAGAAGAGCAATGCGATATTATTGTTATGGGCTCTCGAGGATTTTCTGATTTTTCAGGTATTGCCATGGGGAGTTGTAGCAACCGCGTGCTCAAACATTCCCCTGTTTCTGTTTTAATTGCACGCTAATACGAGACCATTCTTGTCGCTACCACCTCTTTTCGTCAATCCAGATAAAGAATTGCAAAAAATACACCGAGATGTTTTTGATGCAATCCACCGTATTGCCCCCATACCCCGCAACCACAGACGCGATTTACCTTATGCCATAAGAGATTTATCACGCTTGCTTACGCAAGAACGTGGAAGTCTTGCTAAACCTTACTGGGTTGCTCCGCGGTTTCTTTCAGCATATCTTTACTATTTTTTACCTTGGAATATACTGCGCCTCGCTTGGCTTTTACCCCAGTTACCCCTGAGTTTTCCTCAAAAAGGAACCATTGTAGACCTTGGCAGTGGTCCTTTAACGTTACCCCTTGCCCTGTGGTGTAGTCGTAAAGATTTGCGAACTCATGAGCTCACATTTATTTGCTCTGACACTGCCCAAAGCCCCCTCGATGCTGGCCATAAAATTCTCACCCAGCTCATGGGTGAAAAAACGCCGTGGCGCATACAGCTTGCCCGTACCCCCATGCACATAACGTTAAAAAAGCTCAGCTCGCCTGTTGATGCTATTCTTGCTGGTAATGTGCTAAATGAAATAACAGCCCCACGCCATACCCCCCTTGAAAAAACTATTGGGTCACTTGCGGCCATGATGCAACAGGCTCTTACCCCCACAGGGCAATTACTCATAGTAGAACCTGGTACACGACTTGGGGGAAAAATGATTGCCTTGGGCCGTGCTGGGGCTTTAAAAGCGGGAATGGTATCGCTAGCACCCTGTCTACACAATAACCCCTGCCCCATGGCACCAGAACCACAAAACTCTCGCCCCGACTACACAGGATGGTGCCACTTTACCTACCCTGCACAAGGTGCTCCTATAGAGCTTTTGTCTCTTGGGCAAGAGGCAAAACTAAGTAGGCAGAGCATTGCATTAAGTTTTGTTCTCATGCAAAACACCCCTCGTAAGGGCGCTACAACAGCTGAGCATGAAGACTCTGCAAATAATACTGCAAATTCACGTAACGCCCAACATATTCATACCCCAAAACATACTGGTAGCGTTAAGCGTACGCGCAATGCAGAGCATACTCGCAATAGTTTCCCACCGCATAGTAGCCACGATAATTTTGAAAGTCTTGATGACCTTGAAACACTTTTTGCTGAGATGATGGGGTCAGATGAGCATATGGCACCAACACCTTCAAAACCTTTAAGCTATACCCCACCACATGCACAACCTACCAAAAAAGTACCCTCTTTGCCCATAAACCTCACTGAACCTTTCCCAGTGCAAGTCATTTCAGCTCCCATTGACCTCCCACACGAGCCAGAACCTGCCAGATACTGTTGCTGTCAGTATGGGCTTGCCCTTATACGAAGTGCCCAAAGTTTTTATCCAGGTACTACCATGACTGTTCAAGCGGACAGTACCCAAAAAGAAGGGGGCGAAAAACAGCCCATCTATGACTTAAAAACACAAGCCCTTATGGTTCACGTGCCTAAAACAACTGAACAACCAACTTCTATACCGCACCAAATAGCCACGTTACACAAACCAAAACCCACTAGATAAAATCAAGTTAGACTTCAACCCTAGCATGTTACACTAGCTTACACTTGAATATTGCTTTAAAGTCTATTAGGGTCAACCCCTTGTTGTGCATGGTATGTACAATGCACAACATACTTTTTGATTTGCAATCAAATTTTTATTAAGGAACACCATGCCTTCTTCAATTTCTAAAAAAACAACACCATCTTCTCAATTTTACCAACCTATACGGTGGGTTAATGTTATTCGCTTAGCAGGTGCATACTGTGCATTTTGCATTGGTGCAGGGTTTGCTTCTGGTCAAGAAGTTTTTCAGTTTTTTACAGCGCATGGTCTGTACAGCTTTGGTGCGCTCTTCATCAGTATGGTTCTTTTTATGTGGATAGGCGCTACATTAATGAGTGCAGGGCAACGCCTTAAACTACCCACAACAACAGATATTTTTAAACATTTTTGTGGACCCTACTTCGGTCTTTTTCTTGAATTTTTAGTACCATTTTTTCTTTTTTGCGTCATTGTTATAATGATTGCAGGTTCTGGTGCCATGCTTACCGAATTTTATGGTTTACACCCGTATGTTGGGCGCATTCTTATGGCTATTGCTTCATTACTCACAGTTATTTTGGGGTTAAGTAAACTTATTTCAGTCATTGGCTTTATTGGCCCTGTAATCATTCTTTTTTCTATTGTTGCAGGGAGTATAGGTATTTTAGATAGCTCTCTTACGCTTAAAGAAGTGCAAACAGCAGCACAACAGCTTAACCTAGCAAGTGCAAAAGCAGACCCTTACTGGTGGAAGTCTGGCTTGCTTTATGCGAGTTTTATGATTTTTGGCTCTGCTCCTTTTTTTGCTGGCCTTGGTGCTGAGGCTACAAATAAAAAAGAAGCCATACTCGGTGGGTTGTTTGGTGGTTTTTTTCTGCTTTTTGCAGCAGGAATTATGAGCACGGGTATGCTTTTTCATCTAACAGATGTTTTTAATAAAGAAGTACCTGCCCTTGCGCTGGTTGCTCAATCATCAAAATATATAGCAACCATGTTTTCTATTATTCTGCTCCTTGGCATTTACACAACAGCCGCCCCCATGCTCTGGACCATCTGCAACCGTATTTGCCCCGATAACTCACCAAAATTTAAACTCGTCGCTGTCGCTCTTGCCTCTCTTGCTCTAGCGGGTGGCACGCTCCCCTTTGGTCAACTTGTAGGCACCATTTACCCTTACACAGGGTACATAGGCATTGCCTTTATTTTATGTATTATTTTTTCTCAACTCACTACAAAAAAGCAATAAAAATATTATGAATACGCTTAATTGGAAAAAATCTATCGCCACAGCTATCCAAAACCCTCTTTTTGAAAGCTATGGTTCTTTTATTGAAAACCGCCCTGTTCTTGTTGATTGCTCCCTTGGTATTAACCCTATTGAAGATTTATACCCAAGTGACCCTGTGTGCGTTGATATGACCCCTTACCGCCAGTACCCTGCTGGGGGGGTGCATGGCAATGCAAACCTTGCCTCTTACATTTGCAACCGCTGGCCCACAGTAAAAGCAGAAACTATCTGTTTTGGCGCAGGGTCACACAGTACCATTTGCAGTTTAAGCCGTATTTTAGGCGGTTCAAACG
>JARJEC010153550.1:0-19614 GCA_030264575.1 Tachinus sp. AB-2021 | reverse complement strand
TTTCTCAGTATACACTTGTCTGTCTGCTTCTGCTTTAGAATTGAGCCATTTTAGGTACGTCTGCTTTTTGCTTTTAATTTCCTCCTCGATCTCATAATTCCACCACCATTTCCTGCTGGCGGGTTTCTTCTTTTCTAACATACCTAAAGCTCATATGACGCTTCATGTATGTCTTGCTTTATATGCTCATACATTTCCTCGACATTATTAAATGCGTTATCTGTTAGCTTTTGATCTAACATTTGTTGGTATAAGTACCTAATGCTTTTTTCTTTAAAGTTTGCGATATTATACTTTTTTTGTCTAGTTTTGTTAGTTCTTCCTTAGGTTCTCTTCCCATTTTTAGTGTTTGTATGTTAGAAGACTTATATGGGAAATTGAGTAGTCCCTTTACCAGATAATGGTCTGACCCACATTCCGGTCCTCTGTATGCTTTTACATCGATTACCCAATAATCAATTTTAGCTGTCTGGTGTGCTGAATCCACGTATATTTATGTATATCTTTGTGTTTAAAGAATCAATTTTTTATTTTTAATGTATTTTTAGTACAGATATCCGCCAATCTATCTTTATTGTTATTGACATTTATCAATACATTTCATTCAATACAAATTACATCTAAATCAATTAAATCAATATTTAAAATTTTGATTTGCAGTGTATGGTAACACCACCACCTCTGTCTTCCCTACTGTACTTTGAGAGTTGCACGTACCAATTTAATATTAAACAATGAAATACTTATATTGTTGGATGGCGCTTTGGTGAAACAAATAAACTTAATATCAAATACATCATAACTTAATTCTATTTTTTTTAATTTATCTGCATTTATGGAATATATGTTATCTAAAAGAAAATCAAAGTTGGCGATTTTTGTTGTCAATCCCAATTGGCTGGGTGGTACTTAAAAATTAAAATCGGCGTTATCTATATAATAACAGTCCACGGATCTGTTGCAACAAAGAACTTTTAGTTTGAAATTCATCATTGTGTTGGAACACATAACTCAGTTGACGAATTGGTTCGGACCTTCTGGTGCTTGTTGGAAGGAAGCTAATGTCGTTGACTTTATGTTGTCGAGCTTGAGTTGCATTACTCATAGTATTTTGTTTGATAATGTCTACTATTTTTTGTTTCGATATTTTACATTACTGATATCTTCAGTTCCATGTGATTTGTGATAGTCTATAATAATATTTTTGTAATTTAATTTATAACTAATAATTAACAATATATAAAAATATTTATTTTGACATGCTACAAATAATTGTCGTGCCGGTAGGGAATACCGAGACCCAATAGTATTTGCTAGAAATTTATTTATACTAGGGGTTGCGATAGTATTATAAAATAAAAATAAAATAAAAATTATATATATTACTTGCGTATAAATAATTTTTTCATATATGTTTCATTTCTGTTTTGCTAAATACTGTATTTTCCAATCGTTCTAATCAATTCCAACTTGTAATGAACTTACTATCCTTAATACAAAATAGTATGTTAGGATACATAATGAAATTACTAAAATCGATAATATATAATAGTGTATCGGTTTAGGCTCAACAAGTGAATTATAAAACAATCCTAGCCAAAAACCGTAATCAAATAGAATTCTATAAATAGGATCGTGTGATTACGTATAATTATAATAAAGAAAGTAACTTATAGCTTAACGTAAAAACGTTGCTTTTTCCATTTTATTTATAAATTAAATAGAATTATTAAATACGGGCAATATTATAAATTTTATAAATAAAATTTTTTTAAACTATTACATTACATGAACAGTGCCTATGCATGTGTATCATCTATTCCGATAGTTTGCATTTCCAGGTTATTACATCCGTTTCGGTAGAACCGATAAAATTTCTTTCTTTCATAATACCGAACAAATATCTAATTTCCCAGCAGAAAATCGTTCTATGATTATGCCTTTCCTTTCCTTTTATATCCCAAAAAATAATATTCTATCATACAAACTTATCACATAATGCGAAAAGTTTAACATTGTACATAATTTAAGTTTTCTGTTGCTGTATTTTTAGCCATGTATAGTTTTACAATTAACCTACATTGTAGCAATAAATTTTCTCATAAATCGTTTTTATTGCTTTACAATATTCTTTTATTTTTATAGTCGTTTAACGATGTGAATGAAAATGTGTTAATTAATTATTTCAATACCTGTATTCAAAAAAATTGCAAACTTAATTAAAACAATGTTATAATATACTGTGATGAGTGTTGTGTTTGTTGTTTTAATATAATAAATGAAATTTTATACAAATTTTAATTTGATCCAATTATCAATAGTATTACGAGGCATGTCCAGAAAGTAAGTTCCGTTTGGTAATATAAAGAAATCAAGAAACTATTTGCTGCAGATCAATCTAGAAATCTTAACTATTTTTTTAATATTTATTATTCTATTTTTTCTTCTTATATTGTTTATATTTATTAATATTCAATACACCAAAAATTATCAGAATGCAATTGCTTATTGCATAAAACATTGATGTCCTTTAAATAAAGCAAATTTTAAAAATAAAATAAATATAATAAAAGAATTTGCATTCAATATTGGATAAAATGATAAATAAAATTTTAATGTATGAATCAAATTTTTCCATTAAACAAAGAAGTAAATAATAATTATTGTTCTGAATCAAACATTGGCAATATATCTGAAAAAATGTCTTATTATTTAAAAAATCACTATGCAAGTATAAAAGCAGAAAGAATGAGATCAAATGGAATGGAGTGAATTAACGAAAAGAGATCAGGATATACAAATGCAAGAAAGAAAAACAAGAGTGAATGGGTCTAGCTACATTGAGAAATACAAATATATTAGATAGAGACTTTTGTACTTATAATAATAGATATAGTAAAAGATGACAATATGATTATAGCAAGTTTAAATGTAGAAATGAGGAAAATGTGTCCAAATTTTGGGTGGATGAAGTGAAAAAAGTATACAGAATGTTTGTGAAAGTGTTAATGAGACTATTGAACATATATGTTGTTAAAATGCATTGATCTCACTGCATTCTAGAGACAAGAGCAAATGGATAGAAAGGAATTGTTAAACTGGAACGGAAGAGGTATAGAATGGCTGAAAGCAATCTTGAAAAGGAGAAAACAAAAGGAACGACTGTAAATTAACATAACATAATGCGTTATTTAGTAATTTTTAATTTTAATTTTTTTTATATGTTATATTAATATGTTATATACCATAGGTTGTAATTTTATGAGGCCGTAAAACAAAAAAATAATCGACACTGACCGATATTAATTAACTGGCCAAGTTTGATTTGTTTATAATATTTAAATCGATTTGTCAAAAATTTAATAACATTCTTGATTTTCATCTTTTTTCCCAAAGTAATTTTATAAATAAATAACAATTTTTATTAAAGAAACTATTTAAGTAAATAAAGTCAAAGTGAACAGATAGCCTCTTTTCTTGTAAACAATAAAATTAGAATTACTATATAGAAAAGCAATATAATTTATTTGGCAATTAAACCAAATAGATTAATTACAAAATCATGTATGCAGTTGATTGTTGCCGCTTGAATGGTGTGGATTTGGATTATAAACTTATTATTGATTATAAACTTTTTAATTAATCTTTTTGATTCTATTGCCAGACAGGCGTTGTGATACTGGTTGTCTGTAAACTCTATTGGTTGTTTTAGACAGTAAGTCTAGCTTCCTATATCGTTTACAGTAAAGACATACAACCACTCACTTTTACTTCATTATTATTCACTAAGGTGCACTGGTGATCTCTTATGAAGAGTGAAACAATTGTATGCATTTGATTGTTGCCGCTCGAACGGTGTGGATTTGGATTATAAACTTTTTAATTAATCTTTTTGATTCTATTGACAGATCTTACAAGAAGGATACACAACCACTCACTTTGACTTCATATTATTATTAAGGTTTAATTTTAACAATGAAGTCAAAGTGAGTGGTTGTGTTTTTTTCTTGGAAACGATAAAGGATCCTAGACTAACTGTCTACAACAACCAATATAATTTACAGGCAACCGGTATCACAACGCCTATCTGGCCATAGAATCGAAATGATCAAATAAGAAGTTTTAGATCCAAGAGGCTACAAGCGGCAATAGTAAAATGCATAGAATTGTTTCACTGTTCAATAAAGATCATCATTGCACTTTAGTGATTTTCGCATCGCATTGCAGCAAGAGATGAAAATTAATGTTCCAATTTCACATTGCTACATGACAAGCACCAACAATCAACTGCTGACAATTGTTTTGCTCTTCAACATCAGCACATATAAGTAATTTCCGAGTCGCATTAAGGGAAGGTGTAAAATTAATAATTAATTTTTAATTTTGTCAGAAAGTGAAAGAGATTGGTTGCGTCTTTTTGTAGAGAAAAAAAAAAAGGAATTTATGTTGTTGCAAATTTATGTCAACAAAACAAGATGCCAAGTATATTTATTGAAACTTTTAGCAAAGTCTTAAAGTAATATTATAAATAATTAAACTATTGAAAAGTCATAAAGGTTTTTATTAATCTAGAAGTATTAAAATTAGCTATTGAAAAACAGTACATTATAAATCTATTTTATGTATATAATAATTACTAATAATATATAAAGTAATGTTATAGATATATGAATAAATTTATAAATACTTTTATAATTAAATAATTTGTTTACTAAGTAAGGAAATTAAATAGTATATTCTTCAACAAGCTTGGAATACAGCATTCTTCCCGAAAGTTTATCTAAGGTCTCCAAATCATACATGTTTTAAATTTAGTAATAAAAATACTTAAAATCACAAAGAACACAATTAAACATGTGAGGCTAGTAATGATAGGTCGCCACAATAATATATTTTATGTCAGTGACACCAATCAAATAAAATTCTTATTATCTTTTGCTTTTAAAATAAATTAAATTCGGAGATATTTTTACTGTATTTTACTAAAACCAGTACATTATATAAGGAAGCAGCCCTGCTTTAAACTTGTTATGGAATGAATATTTTGTAATAGTATTACAGAATGTTACAGTTCACTGATTAAAATGTAAAAAATGAAATGAAACATATTGATATGTATTATCTAACCTATGAAACTAAATAAATTTATAATTAGAAAAAATTTAAATAATGCAGAAAGCATTGCTTTTTATTCAGGAACATTTTAAATCTCACTTAATAATTTTTTTACTGGAAACTATTATAACAGGGTAAAATGCCACGTGGATGCAACTCTAAGCTACTAGACTTAATTGTTTTACTTTTATAAATAATATATCAAAGAATTTTCACTTAAAATGTCTATATTAATAAAAAAATATTCATTATTAACTTAATCTTTAAATCGTTTTCGATACATTTACGATGCGATGGCAGTACTTTCTTTATTAAAAAATGATTTATTACTAAACCCTAACTAGTCGCGTGAAGTTAATTTCATCGAACACTGTATTTTTGCCAATAATAAGTAAAAACCTTTTAATGCTCTCTTTCACTCTACTCTTCTAACATGACATTTCTGCATTCAATATAAATTTTACTTCTGTACCGTGCTCAACCCCACGCGACTACTTTTGTAACAATTTACTGACAAGAGTTTCTGTTTATTTAATTATTGTTTTATTAAATAAATAAATTATTCCTAACATTCGTGTTTGTTCAGTTCAGTATAAATAAATAGTGCAACAATCAGTTTACATTTATTTTAATTGTTACTTCAATATATGTTTTAGGGCACTGGCTATTTTTTATGTATTTTAATTAATAAGGTTGAAAATCAATGATTCACTTTACTCCAATCAGCAATTGAAGCTTTTTCCAACTAATTTTAAACTTTATTTAGTGTTATGATACTCGTTGTCTTATACTCTATAGAGTATATTTATTACTTTAGAATAATTAGATAGTTTTCAGTGTTATTATTTTTGAAACCAACTGGAAACATAAGCAATCACCCTAACTATATTATTACTTGCGGTCTTGTTAAACATAAAAATCAATTACGTTTATTATCTCCTGGTTCAATTAGAAAATTATTAATGTGCAGTGATGAGTTCTTGTGGAGTGCAGCGAACAAATTGTTTGTGTTGATTTGATTGTTGCATTGGCGCTTTAAAATTACAACACAGCAGAAATCTCTAGAAGTTGGTTTGTCAGATTTTAAAGTGTAGATATTAGAAATCCATGTTTATACGCACCAATTGTTGTAAAGCAAGGCATTTCTTTATCAAGTAATTTAATTAAAAGGAATTTCCTTACTACTGTCGTCTATTTTTTGTATCATACATATTGGTCTAGAAAACAGCATATTTTTATTTTGAGGTTGTATGTCTTTTTAAAGCATTACTATATTGTGGTAGTGTCGTGATTCTTTTTTCTGAGGACATATAGGCTGTTTTATTTAGTTATTTATGAAGCTAAACAAATGGAATTTATACGTGTGTATTTATATATAAAATACAATTTATTGTGATGTTTGTGAAGTCGGTATCACTTTCGGTTATTCCGGAAACGACTTTTGAACTTTGTACAGTTTTTCATATTAACGAGTTTGAGGTTAGATTATGTTAAGTATCTTTGGAGCACTAGCTTGTTTGTTCTCTGGAGGTAGTTTTTCAATGTGTCCTAACCAGCTTATTCTGAGAGATTTGATATATGCTTTTACCGTAGTGTTTCTATAAACTATTTTAAGTTTAGCATTTATTTTTTGTTTCCATTTGTCTTTCTCACGTGGCCACTTTTTTGTTGCACTTTTCACGTCTCGCTAACATGCTATGTCGATCTGATTACTGTTTTGTATAGCTCAGCTATTGGTTCATCGAGGTGCAATTTGATGTTATGAGGATTTTTTATATTTATTTCATTGCAAGAATTTTGTCCCTTAGTGTTACGTTCTGTTTGGAACCGGCTTGATATTCTACCAGTTCTGGTTTAGCACACTGCTTTAATCTATATATCTCTAATAAATGTTAGTTGTACGCGGTATCCAGTAGTGCTGTATAGTGCCCCCATAGTTTCTGCAGAATAATTTTTCTCTTTTTTTATGAAATGCTACTAAAACTGCCTCAGCATAACTTTTATTTCTTATATTTTTTATTCGATTTTTTTAATTCCTGTTCTAAAACTTCTTTTCCAGCAACCGAAAAAATAAAGAAGTTATCATTTCGGCTGATATTTTGTTTTCTCATGTTTTTTTGTTATTTTTTTAATGTTTGTTGACTGCTACTTCCCCTTGCAACGGTTTTTCTACACGCAAACGTTTGTCTGCTTCTCTATGTCTTGATTTTATATTTTCCGTTTCTACTTCCCGATATTCGTTGCTAAATACTCTGAGAAATGTACTTTTAACCGTTGCGTTATTTCTAGACCGCTTAGGAGCTTTGTATCCTTTTTTGTAGTACTAGGTTCTACTCTGGCATCCTTGCATATTCTTTCCTATTTTTGGTGGAAAGTTTTTATTTGCTTGTTTTGAAAATTCTTTTCAATTTACTTTATTTGTTCTTCAGCTTACTCGTTTTTTGCCTTATTGCACTGAGATTTTAATTTTTTTTCAAATTATGTACCTATTTCTATTTTTCTCTGTATTTTGGTATTACACCCTGCTTTTCCATTTTAGCCTTTATTTTGCATTCACTATCAAACAATTGATTTTGGATTTCTTGGTTTTTTAGCGTTCGTATGCCTGCTCTTTCGATGCTTATTTTTGTATTATCTTATTTGTTTTCTACTCTAGTACTTTTCTGTCGAATTTTTATGGTACTTTCTGTTACTATTTCTGCATGTTCTTATCTTTTGTTCTTTTGACTATATAACATTTTCTTAGTTTATATAGCAGATTCTGATGTCGGCAATTTTTGGTGCTGATTCTTTATAAGGACATGGTCTATTTGGTTTACCGTTCTTTGCCCAGGAGAGGTTCTGTATTTATTTGCTGTGGAAATGCGTACTATTAACTACCATATCTTTCTCAATAGCAAAACTAATGAGTGTTTATACGACTTTTATTGCATGAGATATAATGTATCAGAAATTCACCTGGAATACCAACATAATCTGCAAACAACTAGTATCACAATGCCAAGCTGGCAATAACATCTAAACAGATCGAGTAAAACAATTCATAATCAATTATTGAAATTTAAAGTTGCTACAAGCGGCGACAATAAAATGCACATAATTGTTTCACTCTTTAGATCTCGATCAGTTCAAGGTGATTTTCGCATTGGAACAAACAAGAACCAAATAATTAAATAACTTGTATATATAATAATAAAATAGTTAAAGTGGGTGATTGTGTATTCGTGTTAGTGTTTCTCGATTCTTTTCTACTCGTTTTCTACGTCTTTTTTATAATTGTGTTTTTATTAACTGCTTTAATTCTTAAAAGTATCTTGAAATTCTACTCTAACGTATATCCTGGCTTGGTTTATTTGTAACGCAGTATGTTTCGTTTATATCTCCTGTCCTCGTTTGTTAGAATTAATAAATCGCCTTCCATGTTGGTTTTTCTTAGTTTCCAGCTTTCTCTTCTTATTACTATCTCTTTGGTATCATGGGTCTGTACTATTAAGCCTTATGTTTGCTTCTAGTTTCTTTTCTTGCAAAACAGTTTCCTTTTCATTCTTCATTATCATGGTCATTATTGGTCTATTCCCTATTTTCAAACTTACATGCTTTTCTTCAAGTAAATTTAATTAAAAAAAACGCAAAGAAAACTAAAACTAAAAATTGACAATTTTTGAAAATAAAAAAAAGTATTTTCAGACTAATTGATTCAATTTAAGTTGTAAAAGTATGTATAATTATTACGAATAATAAATTTAGTCAATTGAGTTCTTACTTATATCTGTAAACAACTGATTAAATTGCTTGCTTTATGTGCGTATAATTACATTTCATCTATCAAGCTTAAACATGCAAACAACATAATCCTTCATAAAAAGTGCTGCTAATCATTTGAGCGATTACAACTACATAGGTTAACATGTTAATGTGTAATTTTATTTAGATTTTGAAAAATTATTTATTAATACAGAATTTTATTTTATTTATAATGTTCATTATATCTGATTGTTGCAAATGATTTATGCAAAGTTAATCCAGCAAAATGTTTTCTTCTCACATAAATTAATAAATCCGCAATTTTTTGTTTAACTATTTATATCATCTACCATATCATATCATTACATTCTGAAATGAATTATAAATATTACGTGAATGTTTTGCAAGTAATTGAATAAATCAGCAAACGTTACACTGTATTATGTGTGGCGTAGAGGACAGTCATTTTAGCAAGTTTTCGCATGACTGGATTGCTGTTAATTGCTTCCTAATCTCAAGTTGCACTCATCTTGAAATCGATCATGCGAATAGTGACCACAACGTCTACTATATCCAATATACATTTAATGAAAATATTTCAACACGCAACATTGATTTTATTTATTTTACGTTATAATTTACGTAATTGTGTAAAATATATAATACATTGACGAAACTCGTACGTTTGCTTTAAATTTTTGGAGGCTCCTCTGCATTTGTTTTAATGCTTGTATGGTATCCAATTTCTTACAGCAAATCTTGTACAGTTTATAAGATAATTTTAATTCGGCCAGTATTGGGATTAATTTTGGATAAATTTCGAAGTTAAAATGTTAAATTATTGTTTTTTTATTACTGCGGTCAATTTTGAGACATTCTGTATTTATATTTTATATTGTTTTTGTTGCTCACCACAATACAAAGTATTGATTTTAATTAATAAAAAGTTATAATCATTAATTTAAAATTCAAGCGAATCTTGAAATAAATCATCGTTGTTTTAAATACCACACAATCGAATGAGTAATCGATACCTTGTGTATAAACTGGGACACATTATGTGCGCTATATTGTAACCACTACAAACACTTGTATCTGTTGCAATATTGCTGCAAATCATAATTTACGCTGCTTTACTTTTAATAGTTACAAGTAAGCATACGTGATTTGCACTGTAAACTTTGCAGCCAATAAGGTTTACAAGATTTTAAATTGTTGTAAGCACTAACATTTTAACTTAAATGTATATCTAGTTAATACTGAATATGTACTAAACTGTTTCTTGCTCGATTAAAATTGTTATACATATCAGATTTTAACAAATATTAATTAATTCGATTTGTATACATTAATGAAGAACAATAATTAATGCACGATAATTCCACCAGTTACCAAAAATAATGGAATATGAATAGCAACACGGGCAACTAAACAAAGCGCCTCATAACGAATATAGCGTCATGGATAAGCAGGAAACACGGCCAAATGGAATACTACTAATCTAACACGGCTGCTTTTTCAGCTACCACTTTAAATTTAAACTAAAGAAAGATTATAAATGTACATATTGTGCCTAAACGGACACAACAGAGTATCGGTGCTAAGTTGCCACCGATGGCACCACCGTCAGGAGAGCGTGGTCAAAACCGAGATCACGCCAGAAAGTATAATACGCCTGATGCTATAGAGTCGGTCAAACTGGAAATGTATAAATAGCAACAGAAAAATACAATTTCCTTAAAGAAAAAGAGAACAACAAATACAGACAGATATAAAAGAATAAACAGGACATGTGGATAAAAGAAGAGGTTTTAGTAGGTGCGAGTCCCACACTGCCATTAGAATGGATGTGCATTAGCATTTCCTTCTCTCACAAAAAAATAGTTTAGGTTAGGGATTTTACTCTTTGACAAAAAACCTGAATAACCTTCAAACTTAAAAATTGAATAAATTATGGACAAATTTCGACCACTAGGCGACCAACATTATTAGCGCAGGCGCACTTGATGGTTTTACATCTCTCGTGATGCAATGAAGTTTCATTGCGAAAAAGTATTTAAGCCAACAAGCTTTTTTTTAAATTTACTTGACCAATGTATTACTGGTTATTATAAGTAAAAAAATTTTACTTTCAGAAAATGAATGCAGAAACAAACTAGTTTACTAGCGGTATCGGATTTCAATCAAATTTTATTTGTTATAACATCAATTTTAAAAGTTTTACATATTTTTCTGTTTAAAAAAATATTAATAAATGTATAATTATTATTAATACATGTTGATTTTATGTATTTTACTTAATTCTATCAATTGCTATACAAAAACATATTTTTGTAGTAAATATATTAAAGCTTGTTTAAATAGCGACTGAATGTAGGTAGTAGTTAGCTTGCTTAATGTTTGCTCGTTTTAAATTGTGAATTTCCGAGACTAACGTTTAAATAGCATTGATTATTTGTCAAAGTGATTCGTTATTCCCTTTTGCAATATTTCCGTGCAATTGAGTATGGCGACGCTGCAGGATATATAAAAAACTTCAAAAGCAGTCATACCCGATCAAACGTATGTCTCGTAACCATAACAAATTGCACTAATTGAAAATACAATTAAAGTTCAGCGAGAGAGGAAAGTAAAGCGATGGGGGCTAGAACACGTTCACTCCGCGTCGTCGGCGCGTCGATAATTCAATCTCGAACTAATTACCAAGTAGTATGTATGTGTGCTCGCGGCTCATATTGGGGCTTGAGGTTAACAAAGGCGGGTGTATGGGGTACAGGGTACACACGGTCTACAGGGTAGCTGAACCACAACCCCTTATGTTTATTCAGTTAGCCCGCATGATTCGTATATGTGGTTTATGATTATGCCCCCGTGCATTACTCTGATCCTACATTTATATGAATACATTACGTTTGTAGGAAAACACTAACAACATGTTTCTTAAGCGCCTTTGCGGACTTGTTGCAGGTGTCTCTGGGGACGTAATTAAAATTTACAACGCTAATTATAGTAGTACCTCATAATTCACAACGCACTATGCAAACTATTGCATAATTTCATAATTACCTTATGATTAATAACTATTTTATGTAAAATATTGGCCACCTCAACTATTCACAAAGTATTCCTGCAATGTACTGAATTAATTGCCCTGTGTTCAGCCGATCTACAAATTGCATGACTAATTTATATGTTAATGATTTCTAGTGGATTAATGCAGCATTAGTTCATATATATTCGTCTTATTTTCTTATTTTCTTCTTGTTTTTTATTTTAGTTTTGAAATGAATAATAAATATAAACAACAGAAATGCTTTTAATCTGTAGCTAACTACTAACAATTTTTGATCAAATGAAGCATTAATAAACAATTAAATTTAAAAAAATCCAATATAATAAAAAAGAAAAATTCCTAGTTTATGCTTATATAAAAAAAATGAAAATATTACTTTTATAATGTCAAAGATAAGATATAAATGTAATAATTAGTAATAATATTATTGACTTAAATTTGTATTTAAAAAATTGTATTTCATAATTTGTTTTTCCTCCTGACGTGGTTCGTCAAGCGTCCCTGCAATACGGTCCTATTGTGCACCTCTGACATCTAGCTCTAGCTCGTCGGCCTTAAGGTTCCCTTCTATGCCTTGGTCTTTCGGTGTCCAGACCAGGCGTACTCTGTTGTTTGTGGCCAGTGCCTCCAAGCTATCTATGCAATCCAAGACAAGTTTGAATTTTATTACTGGTCATCGTATAGTACTAATTGAATTTTTAGAATATATTATTTTGCATTATTATTGCCAAAGTTGACATTAATAAACGCGTTGCCGTATGATAAATTGCTTAAATATTTTCAATGTCTTTATAGTAATCACCTAAATTAATTATAGCGTCACATCTGATTTCAGCTATATTAAATACTCTTCTTCTTGAGAACAAAAGTTTGAATATCAACGGGAATTATATTTTATAACGCCCGCAAATTAATACGAACATGAACCTGAACTTTTTAATAACATTTAAATAAAATAAAGTAAATACACAAATATAAACAAATTATATGTTAACTTGCTATGTTTATTTTAAATTGAATATACTATTTTCAAATTTGCCACAAAAATGAATGCCACCTTGTTCCATCGAACCACGAAGATATATTTTCTAAGTAGGACAATACGTTAATTTCTATATGATTACGCGTTTCTAGTCCAGCTGTATGGGTACGAATTTCTATTCTACTGCAGCCACAAAACAGGCATTTTTCCGCCTATATGGCATTGTGCCACCGATGAACTCTTTCATTCTCGTACATCAAATCTGGCTCGACGTTCGTCGAGGACAACAGTCCATGTAGGCTGTAGCATCAATCAAACCTAAATACTTGCATGGTATAGAGAGTAAGAGTGAGCAGCTTCGGTAATTTATTACATATCTCCTTATTTCACCTTTCTTGTGATTGATTTTATGCCTAGTATCATTTTAAGGCATCCCTAGACCACGTAAGCGAATAAGTCGCGTTTTATTCGCTTACGGGGCAAACCTATAATTTGTTACTATGAAAATTCCTTTCAGTTCCATAGCAGCAAATTGGTTCTGATTCATTCGCGCCATCAGCGAACAATACGTGCCACTCTTTAATGTTTTTGATTAAAAAAATTAGTTTTTTGTTATTGAATTTGTATATATTTTGCTATTTAGATTTTGTCAGTAATTGTGTTACATATTTGTCTTTATTTTAATCTATAACTTTATTTAGATTGTTTATTTGTTTAATGAGTACTCTTGTATTTTTTCTTGTACAATTTTATTTATTGACCGGTCCACTTTCGAATTTTATTTTAATTTAAAAAAAGTTCAGTATCATATTGTTGGTATAATTTATTTTAGTATCTTTTGGTTTGGATAGCTTAATGTTTTCTTTTGTTCTATTTTGGTGTTGTATAATAAAGTATAATACCTTTATAATGCTACTGGTGCAGAAGTTATTTTGTATATAGACGTGTGTGTTCTGTTTGTTAGAAGTAAATATGACGTAGTCTATTTTGTTTATGGTCAAGATTTGCTATGTTCATCTCAGTTAATTTTATTTCTTAAAGAAGATGTTTGTCCAAGATGTTTATGAGGGTTATGGTAGTTTCATTTTCCTAGTCTGAAGTTTCCGGTATTTAGTATATTTTCGTCTTTCTTATGTAGGTATATAATTACTGAATATTGGATTAAATTCAGATTTTCAGCGCGTGCAATAGTTTACAATTTCTTTTTATAATACTGGTTAAGCAGTAAGACATACTGAGTGTGTATATCTACTCTCCTGTGATGTATCGTGTTCTGCATTCGAGCTGTTCATGCTAGAGTTAAATAGTGTGCATTCAAAGTTTCTTATTATCTATTCTCCTCTTTCAACGTTGAGACCCATTGGTTTTACATGTATGTAAGTGTATGCATAACTTTGGTGTTTTATTATTAATACATTTTATTTAAACAATCATTGTATGCTTATCTATTACCATCGCAAGGTATATTTTGTAGTATTTTTAACAAATTTATAGAACCATTATTTTTTTTAAATTTTAGAAGAATTTTAGCAATAAAAGTCAATTGAACGGTGATAAAATATTACATATTATTTTAAAAATTGCGAGAATTTGATATTATTTATTACGTCTCTAATCTTTACAATTAAATTAAATCAATCTTTTTTACAATATTTCCCAGATAATATGAAACGTATAATCAATAAATATTTTTTTATAATAAAACGATATTAGAAATTTATTTATGGCAAACTTGTAATCAAATCTATTTGTGGAATTTCTAATTAGTATTGCATTTGCATTTGTGCTTGGCTTGTCAAAAACAAACATTGAACACCAACCGTTTGAACAATGCAATAATAATAACAATTAAGTGCATGCCTCATATTAACCGACACGGCCATTTAGTCCACATAATTGCATATGATTACATAATTACAAAAATGAACCAGCAAATACATATTTGAATTCCATCAATATAATTACAGATATAGCCTAAAGCTGACTCACAAATATTGATGTGTTAAACAACATAATGTAAAGAGTGATATAACTCGTTGACTCGTTAGAATAAAAAACTTAATAATGAATGAATAAAACTTATATTTTATCCGTATAGATCTCGAGAATTGATCAGTATAGGCTACTGATCAGAACTTCAATTTACAATTAAAATAATTCATAGGTTTTAATTGAATTATGAGAGTACGAGGTTATTGTTTAAAACCAATTTAAAAATGATCGGTTAAAAAAGTTTTACAAGGCTGTTTATTAACAACAAAATAAAACAACCTTACCTATGGCTTGGGTCACATGGTACAGAAATGATAGCGACCTCATAAACATCACAAAAAATTGCATTTTTCATCTATATACTCGTATAAATTTGATTGGTCTAGTTTCATAAATAACAAAATAAAACAGCCTTACTTGGGTCATTCGGTACATGAAAAAAATCCAGTCACTACCACAATATAGTTAAGCTTTACCCTGTATAAATAAAAACGCAGCACAAATTGTCGAAGACTTATTTTTTTATTATTCTATTTCATAAAGAGAGAGAAAGAGAGAGATTTTAGAACATTTTTAATTATCCAAATTTGTAATTCATTAAAATTAAAGTATCCGCTGGCTAAAGGAAATATGACAGTAAACCTACCGCGTGGCAACGTTCAGAGATCTCATTATTAATTATATATATATATATATATATATATATATATAGTTATTTATTATATAAGGGGAGAAAAAGAAAAAAAATTAGCTTGAGGTGTGACGTTTATCTCCCGACGCGCAACGGAGGAATACAATCACAACGAACGCTATACATATATATTACACCATTTTTTTCTATATCACCTGTAAATTATCAAAGGAACGGAATATAGGTATATTAATTTCTTTAACAATATATAATGAACTTGTATCTAATTAATCTAATCTTTTTTAACAAATTCAAAATGACAATTATTAAACGAACACTGAACAAATTTTGTTCCATCTGTTCTTATTTCAGGCAATGCCGTTTTTGAAATACTTGAAAAACTCCACATTTGATGAACATTGTACCAGTGCTTCTTTAATGGCTGTGTTCTACTGATGCCGACGAATTTGTCAAAATTTCACATTTGCCAAACACTTTTTTAGCAATTTCTTTTCTCTGTGCTGCTGATTCGACAAAGTACCCTTCTGCAACTGTTGAAGATTTCCACCGGCTATGCTTTTTTAAAGTTAATAAATCTCCTCCAGTTTCTACAAGACTTGTTGCCGAAGATCCACGAAAAGCATGCCGAGTATATAATTCAGGGTTATAGAACTTGAGAAAAGTAGCAACTATTTTTGGTACTTTATTGATTTGATTTTTGCCTATCACCTGATTTACACTCTTTCCATTACGATATCCGTAAAAGAATCGATTATCTTTTGCAGCTCTTGCACGAAGAGCTATATAGTTCCTATACAATTTTAAAGATTTTTCGTTTACAACAAATCTGCGTTGCATATAATTTTTTGTTTCCGTGATTTTCACAATGATTGATGAGCTTTCGGAATCTTCAATATCTTCTAGAGTTATTTGACTTAATTCAGAACTCGACGTGCACCAGTAAATCCAAATATTAAAATAACCTAAGAAATTTGAATTTGTGAAACATTTTTATATTTGAGAAAGTCATCGTTTCCTTACTTACTTTTATCAGCAAATAGCATTTATTTGGTGCTTCATTTAAAAATCTTTTATACTGTTCACCTGTAAAAACTTTAGAGTGTAGAGTGTAGAGTGTGTATATATCCCTTGGAATTTTGCTTCAAAAACGAAATTAATCTCATATATTTGGAAATGTCAACGTTGTTGTTGGCATGTAGCATACACTTGACCATAGAATAATGTGCCCATATAGTTGACGGTTTCATTTCATTTGATATTTCCAGATAATATGCCAGTAATACCGTCTCTGTTAATGAATTTGATTTTTTTTGTTACTCTCTGGTTCATGAATCTCGTATAAGCTTTGTTGTAAATTGATTTTGATTTTGCAGGTAACGATCATAAGATTGCGTCGTTGGATGCTACCGTCAATTCAACTGCAATAGATTCCGAGTCGCTACTTTGCATTTTAATTATTAAATTTGCTCGTTACAGCTAAACTCTGAGATAAATTTGTACTCAATAATTGACAATTATTGTTTTAAATTAATTTATGTCAACTCTTGTTATGCAGCCTGATAACATACTTTATTTTACCAAGCGGGAGAAAATTGACGTTTCTACATCTGACTGTATTTTATCTAGGTTATAAAAAGAAATAATTAATTATATTATATTTAACTGAAATTCTAAATTGATTGTGAGTAAAATAGTATACATACTCTATGCTGTAATGATCAATATGCACGCTCGGTATGTATTATACTATTACTTTATTTTGCCACTATAATGTTTTTTTTGCACAAAAATGATAGCGCAGTTTAGCTGTTATTGCCCAAGGGTAATAAAGTTGCCCAGCAACAAGAAAATTAACACTGCTCAAATACATTTATCAAAAGTTAACCTTTAATTTAATTTTTACTGCTTGATTGAGGACATGTTGCCAGTTCTATTTAATTTTTAAATAATTTGAAGAGTAATAAATATTTTCTATATAAATGAACACAAACAATCTTGATATTTATGTAAAACCTAAATCATGACTTCATCATGTAATTTCATTCATATTTTCATATTTTCTTCTTTGCCAGATATGCACTCCGCTACAATAATCATAATAATTTTAATTCCGATTGATTTAATTATTTTCTGAAAACCAGTTTGGTGAGTTTTTGAATTTTGTTTTTCTTGTCAGTTCAAAAAATTACACATTTTTATCTCTTATTTTTAAACAGTTTTATATACCATGTTTCATCTTTTTAGCATTTAACAGCTGATGGAGGCTGAAGGAGGCATTAGAAAATAAAATAAAAATAAACTAAATTAACAAAACAAAAATTAAACAAAAATAGCAAATTTAACAAAAGAAAAGAAACAAAACACATAAATAATGATTTTTTTTATGTAAAACGTAGTATAGTTGACAGAATTTTCTCACATGTAGCGCGATTATTAAATAAACTAATGGAAATGTAATGCATGCTCTATGTAGCGCTTGCTCATTTTATTTATAATTGCTTCTGACTATTGTACACATCCCAAAATATGTTTTGGTAGTTTCAATAAATTTTAAAATTCACACTATAACAAAGTCCAAACGATGTGTTTATTAGTTCATGTATGAAATATATGTACAGCATTATTAATTCGCGAAAATATAGCCGGACGGAAAAGGAAAAATAAAATAATTTTTGTTAACATTTTCGATTCGTATGGCTTCACTTTGTTCAACCATCAAATATAATTCAGTGAATATTACATAAATTCAATTAGCCGGTTGTGAAATTTATAATGTGGGAGATTGGATTGCGGTTGAAATATTCAGATGCAGGTGCATTGGAAGGATTCATGCATGAGTGCTTTATTCATTCAATTAGATTCGACTCTGTAAAACGATAAAAGTAAGTTGTTTCCTAAAAATAATTGAACACTTACGTTTGAAATAATAATTGATATATGACAAAAATTAACAATGTTTAGATGTATGCGATAAACATGAAATAACATTACTGTCAATTATTTTTTGAATAAGTTAGTTCTTATTTGTTGGGAGGGTATTCCATGTTGGGCTACTAAATTAATGAGCCCTCCGTACCGTGCTGACGTTCTATTAGTCCCAGTAGTAATCCATGCCAGAACATCCTCAAGGCGTCCTATCAAGTAATGACTAAGTAAACATACAATTTATACATCTTAATCTGATTTCAATTCCAAATTGTTAAAGCAAATTTTATCTCTATTATTACAAATCAATACGTAATAAATTATATAATATTGTGATATTGAAAAGGAAATACATAGTCATTTAATGGCATCCAAATGTTGTGCATTTAATGATTTCATATAATAAAATACGTATAATATGATTGATTACTGAAATTCTTCATTTCTTGTTTGTTCCTTCTCGTGGCTACAAAAAAGCGATAAAAAGACAATTGCCATTCTTTAATTTTTTGTATTGATTTGACAAGGGTTCGGAGTAGACATAGGAGCGACTCGCATGTTTTATGTAGAAACATTATCAAGTATGAGAACAACAGGCAGGAGAATCTGATATGTGATACAAGAGCCGTCGCTGGATATAAATGATTCGGCTTTCCGTTGAACAGTGACACGCCGGTTAGATAATGGGGTTAGTACACCCTTTATATTGAGGGCTCTATAATTCGGAAATGCTATCGATATATCTACTTCCTGCAGGTCGTGCGAGGTGCCGGCTTTACCTCTCGACTAACAGGTGATGTGTGTAAACTTCTTCCTTACATGTGCTGATAAATTGAGTAAGTAAACTGAACTAAAACGGCCCCATTTATTACACGGCTTAATTTACTATTTGTCAAAGAATTCTCTGGAGAGCTATATAACTTGTATTATAATATTAATAAATAATAGTTTAGCAAAATTATAAAAATTATTTTCTTTCTTTGGATTTTTAAATTTTTGCGGTGTCGAAAATAAAACATTTTCTTTAATTTGTTAACTACATATTATACACTATGATAAAGTTAATAATAATAATTACTATTAAATTAATGTTTTTAATGTGATCAACTGTAATGCCACAGTTTGAAAATG
>JARJEC010153530.1:0-12532 GCA_030264575.1 Tachinus sp. AB-2021 | reverse complement strand
TGCAAGTTAATTTCAAACGATTGTTCAATGAGTTTTTTATAAAGAAAGTAAATTATTAGCTGTTGGTCCCATTAAAACTTCGTTATCATAAGCCATCGGCTTACTTGGGATTTTTGCCAGATCTAAAATAGCTAAGAAAATACAAATTTCAATAATTTTTAAAATTAATAACGTTTACTTAATACATTTAATTCATTCAAGTTAATATTACTAATTTATACGATAAATACTACCAGTAATAATGCTACGTGTCCACCTGTGAGTAGCTGTAAAAAGTAATTCTCGAGATCTACTCGCAAGTGCGTGGCCAGATGAGAGTAAATTAAATTTACGAGAGTTGCATTTACTCTAAACAGTTTTCTTGCAGGCAATACTCTCAGAACCATGTCCACTTGAGAGTGGGGCTGTGAGTTTTGTCTAAAGCATCTTGAAATTGCTTGGTGTTGCATTTGCAATTATTTATTTATATACTAATAGTATTTATTATTTTTATAATATTTTGATACTTTTATATATTGGAAATGTTGTTGCCATTTTTATATACAGCTATAACATGTATTATTACTAATAAAAATGTATGTACCTTAATTTACTCATAATTATTTTCCCAATAAAATTTTAATTAAAAGTTTATACTATAGTGACGCCAACGAAAGCGCAGAGCAATAAAAGAACGTGCAAACTAGTCGGTCGGCTGCTATTGGTTGTTCAAAATGTAAAGCGCATAATCTTGTCTCGCTCAACAGGCAATATTACACAGCTCGACAACCTTTATGGCAATTACAAAATATTTCAGGGGCCTAAGCATTGAAAGAAATTTGTGCATAACAACGGACGGTATGCAAGACACAGTATGCACCGTTTACAATAGGCTTGCATGTTGCCTCTTTTTGCACGTTTTATCTGCGTGATGTTCACGTGCTAACTATTTTTGTTTGTTGGCTCAATTATAGTAAACTTCGGATATTTTTTTATTTATATCGTCTTTTGGTTTTCAATTTCATTATTCCTTAAATTTGTGGTTCTATAAAATAGAGATGTATTCGTTAATATTAATTAATTCTACAATTTCTTTGTTGATTTATTTTTAATTTCTATACAAGACACCACAAAAACTCTCAGCAATATCAAACTTCGACTTCGGAGTATAACTGTTGATATAAATATTTGTAACGTGTTCACAAGCAAATAACTTTTACTGTCTGAATTGTCACTTTTGGACACATACCATAGCTATGCATCCGCGATATATTTGTGAAGATTGCCTTTCATGTGGTAAGGTTATGGCGGAAGGACCAAGTCTTTGCCGTGTCTTCCTCACTGAGAGCGGCCGAGGTCGCGTCAAGATCACGCGTTTGCAAAACGGCGCCATACAACATTGCGCGTGGTTAACAGAATCGTTGACAAAGTATATACCTTCTAAAGACGATAAATTTGTACATTTAATCTCTATAAATTGGAGAGAATATGTCAACGTGCCCAACATACTTACAGACAGGTAATAGTTATTTGTGTAAACAGTTAGGGAATGCACTTTTTCGGCGTGCGTGTGATTTTGGATCAACCAAAATCAAAAACATGCTTTTACTGAAAAAAAAGATTTATTATGCGTAACATGTTTTTTAAATAGAAATGCGTTTGTCTGTTCACTCAAGAACATTGACAAAAACTCTGATAAAGTATCAATTGAATAGCTAAAACGTTAGATGCGTTAGACGTTCAGATTTTTTATCAGTGAAATACAAGAAGAAATATAAAAAATAAGTATACTTATTGTTCATTTGATGATTAATATAAAGTAAGTAAAGTAAAAGTATGTTGCTAGCATATTTTGAAGAAACAATCAAAGTCAACAACATTTCTATATTGTGAAGCATATTGTGTTAAGAAAAGTTATTAAACTTAAAAACGTATAAAGAAAATGCTTCTAAAATGTATATTTCTGAACACATATGCTAACTTTAGCAGATGACACAAACAATCTTATTTAACCTAAATATTAAAATATTTTTGTAGTTGTAATTTACCCAACGACTAAAGGAATAATTTTATTAATAAGTGTATTTTATTAATTAGTATTTGTAAATTAGTAAACTTTTTTATTAACAAAAATATTGTACTATTAAACGAAATGATAATAAATGTATTCTTAAATGAGTAAGAAAATATAATGTTTACAATAATTTCAATCCTATTATTCATCAACAAATCGTACAAAAAATAACAAGTCGGATAAACTGTCAGCAATTACAATCCATATAATAGCAACAATTTGCAATTAGCTCCTAAATCAAGCCGAGTCCAAGTCCAAGGGGAACCAACTAATCTCCTTGTCATTAGCGTCGCTCTCACAATAATAATAAAAATAATTCCTTAATCTTCTTTTCGTATTGTTTGCACTTTGGAAAACAAAAGATTTGATAGGTAAGACAAACACGATTGGGACGGTCAAGACGACCTGCGCCGATATTGTTTGCAGGTCAAAGTATAACTTAAGCTGAAAACGTTACTGTCTATCTGTGTGTTATCATTATTATCATGCTTAAATTGTGCACGGAGTGGGGGAAGCGTATATAAGCCTGCTTAAGGGTAGCGTGTTCAGTCTTGTGCATCATGGCCAGACTAAGCCCTACCAGAGCGGGCTTGGCCCTGTTTGTGATTCTCGTCCTTCACACAACCACCGCTGAAGGTAAGGATTTATCAAAATTTCTTCTATTTTTAAGAAAACGTATTTTTAAATTAATCTATTAAAATAATAATAAATTCATTTAGTTTTGTCTCGAAAGAATGAATTGCTTTTTAAAATCTAAACTAACGTAATTATCTAATTAATTCTCTTTGTGTAACACTTCTTCTGTTAGTTATCCTTGAATTGGACAATTTATGGTTGCAAACATGAAACACGTTTAATACCGTTTTATTTTCACTGTTTATAGAAATATTCTTAAAAATAAATCAAATTATTTTTATATCAATTTGATTTATAAAAATTGGAAAATTCATTATTTTATTTAATATTTGTAACTTTTTTAAAATAATGAAATTATTGATTTATTATTTTTTAATCAAATTTTTTATAAAAATATTAAATTATCATCAATCCATTACAATTTAAATGTAAAGGATTTTTTTCTATTTATATACTTTTAATTTTTTTTTTTTAAATTTCTAGTTTTAATCTTTTACTGAAAAAAATACATTTTTTTAATTCGCGTTCTGAACAGTTTTTGTAAGTTTGTTTATTTTAATTTTCTACCCTCTCTGTAAATTAAATTAGTATTTTGTAGGTAGACTATTTATCAAATCTTAACGAACATATTTGATTAATATATTTTGCTAATTTTAAGAAGCATGTTTTTTTTTTAATTTATTTAAATTGTTATTTAATTTTTCTATTTAAAAATTATTTTTACAAATTCTATCAATCATCAATCAACGTCAAATATCAAATCAAATCTATCAATGTCAAATTGTTATATATTCACAAAAACTACATTTTGCCATTTCTAAATTAAAATTTTATACCAACGCATGCATTTTCTGCATTAGTTAGAAATTACTGTTTTATAATTTTAATAACCATATTTTTTTAATTTATTCAAATTTTGTAATAAAATATGTTTAACTTTTATGTTTCTTTGTAAATATTTTTTTACTTCTAAAATTTTTATTTGTTATTGCGTTTTTATAAATCCTGCTGTGGGAAATTATTAAATTTACGGAAACATGCTCCTTTTGCCATAAATTAACTGATTCGTTTATACATAATTTATCATTTAATATACATTTTCCGATTTTCCTAATTAAATAAAATATTTGCTTGCTAATGTTAACAATTACACATTTTTTAAATTTTACATTTATTACTATTTTTTAATTCTATTCTTTAACATTTGTGCTTCTTTCTTATTTTATTTAGCTTGTACAATATTTTGCAATATTTATTGACATTTTACAACATGTATTAAAATTTTTCTAACTTTTAAAAAATGTTATTATTACTTGTTTTTTAATTTCTATTTAACATTTTGTTTTTTTTTTTAACATTTTCATCGATATTTTTGGCAATACGTTTTATTTTTTCTTTTTTTTATATTGTATACATTTTGGAAAATTGTTTTTTCCTTATTTCACCTTGTTTGTTTTGATTTTTTTTAAATTTCTACACACATTTTGATTTTTTTAATCAAAGTTTGCAATATTTTAATTTTGGATTAATTCATTTAATTTTTAGTTAATTTTTGTCGTCTTTCTTAGTTGCAACATTTTCTACATTCTATTTACATTCTTCAAAATATTTTAATATTATTTTACATTATTTATTAAGATCTTCTGGCAATTTCTATACACTTTTCACAAATTTTGTTTTTCACATACTCTTTTTTTAAATTTTTAATTTTGTTACTTTAACACAATTTTCCAACTTATCAGACTTTCATTCAATATTTCGATATTTTATTTAATTTTCGTAAATATTTTTCAACATTTTGTTTCAATTTTGCAACAATTTTTCGATATTTAAATTTTTTCTATTTCTCCATAGTTCACATTTTAAATAAATTTGACAATATTTAGAGAAAAGCAATAAAATAATTTGAGTCAAAATCAAAAGAATTAATTCAAATTGTGACTACAAATATAATGAATGATTCTTCCAGTTCTATGTTCATCCATCCAAGATCTGGCCATACCTAACGTTTATTTTGCAAAGAATTACTAGATATGCCGACGATTATTCTCAAATAGTAGTAGTAGTATTTGTATTTGTTGGGTTTCACCCAACTGGCCATCGACCTTGAGGTCCTTCAGCCGTGTTTAATGTAGGTATTGTTAGTTTTTACTAGAATGTTTTTATTTTTAAATGTTGCACTCTAGATCTAGATCTACTAGTAAAATTAACTTACTTTATGTAGATATGTGTTAAAATTTTTTCTTACCCAGAAATTTTCTTCTGATATCTAGAAAGCCATTAATTGTTTTCCAATGGCAAATGATATAGGAAGCTATGGTGTTCATCCATCCAAGTTCTGGCCATACCTAACGTTTATTTTGCAAAGCATTACTAGATATGCCGACGATTATTCTCAAATAGTAGTAGTAGTATTTGTATTTCTTGGGTTTCACCCAACTGGCCATCGACCTTGAGGTTCTTCAGCCGTGTGTTGAGTTAAGGCTTGTTACTCTAAATTTTGCTCTAATATCTAGAGCCAAATATTTTTCAATATTTCTCAAATATTTGGAAGAGTGCCGATAACTAGTTAGCAAAACATTTGATGACATTTTATTTAATAATAGAATTTTAAAAGAGTCGTGTAGTTATTTTGTAATATTTTTCACTTTGTAGAAAAGTTTTTAACATTTTGGAAGTATTTTAACTTTTATCAAGATTATTAATATTATTGTTTTGTTGATACTTTGACGTTATTGATTTTGAAAATACTTTTAATATTGTAAAATACTTCTTTCTCATCATGATATAGAAGATTTATTAATTTTTTTTAATATTTTTTTTTTACTTTTTTGACATTTTGGAAAAATTTTTGGTATTTCAGAAAAAAATTACATTTTGTGACATTTTTTAATTATTTTGTTTTATTTATTATGCAGAATATTTTTGATGCTTCATACTGTCTGACATGTTTCGATATTATTTGATAATTTCCTAAATATCAAACAAATTTCAACTTTTTTACATTTTACAATAATTTTTTATAATTGAGATTTGAGATGTTGATGAGTGTATTTGAAACATTTTTCAACATTTTGCAAATATTTTCTAATATTTTTCGATATTATTGACGTTTTGAAAAAACTCTTGATATATTGCAATATTTTTCTACATTTTATTTTTTAAATATTTTGTGACATTTTTCAATATTATTTATATTTTACAAAAACTCTTAATATTTTACAATCAGGATGGACCACAACATAAAGCGTTACAAATTTGTATTTAAAAAAACTTAGCATTTTAGAAAAAAATATTGATACAAAAATTACTTGATGTAATGACATCTAAACGCAATTTTGAAATCTGAAGAAGGAACTCCTTTATTGCTGATTTGAGTTCGATTGGAAAACGTTCACGACTTTTGATAGATAACGCAACAATTAAATTAATAAATAAAAAGATACAGTACGTCTTGATATAGTGCAACAAAAAATAAATTAAGATAAAAAAGTTGGGTGGGGGTTTAAATTTTAAATAACCCCAATTTTTATTAAGATTTAGATTCTAAAGACAAAGAAAAGTGTTGTATTTGTTGGTGCAATCAGCAATATAAACGGGGGCTACTGAAGATTTCAAAGCCGCCCCTCTTCCCACTCCCTGGGGGTAAGAGTGAAAAAAATTTAGAGGATTGGATGTCTTATTAATTCAAGACATTTTTGTTTAAATACTTTTTTTCTAAAATGTTTTGTTTAGTTTTTTAGAGAAAAAAAATGTAATGCATTTGTCAATACTTGGTATAACATTTTTTGACACTTTTTCAATTTCTTTCAAAAACCTTTCATATATTGATTTGTTTTTCAACATTATACACAACTTTCTTTCCTATTCTATGTCTATGTGACATTTTTTAATTATTGAAAAATTTCTGCACATAAACATTAAAATATTTTTCAACAATTTGCAAAATACTTTTCAAACATTTTGAGCATTTTATTTTGTATTATGGATAATTTACTGTTAGAACATTATCTAACAATAATATTGACCTTTGGGAAGTTTTAAACTTTTGCTATAATATTTTTTGACATTCTGCAAACATTTTGAGATATTTTTATTTGACGTTTTTGAAATAATATTTTGTTTTATTTCTCAATTGACATTTTTAAAAACATTGATGATTCAAAAAATCTCTTAAAATAATATATATATATATATCCAAGAAAATGACCTTGGGCGCCCATTTTTAACATCTATCATTTTGTATACATATTTTGTGCAACTTTTTACAAACCAATTGTTAGATCTGAAGTTATTGGCACTTTATTACAAACAATTTATTTGGTTTTTAAGATTTTTTAAAGATGTTTATGATCAAGCCTTTCATCATTTTTTTAAATTTTGTTGATTTATTTTGTTAAGTGTGTCAAGAATCAATAAAATGCTTACACTATGTTCAAAAAATCGTCTATATTTAAAAGATGAGGATGAAGTTACAACACTTTTTTCATATTTGACTATTGACTATTTTGATGTCAGTAGTTGCAAATGGAAGCTGCACAAGTGATCTCATCTTGTCATCTAAGACTTCACATTGTGATTTGATGTCACTAGTTGCAAATGAAAGCTGCACAAGTTATCTCATCTTGTCATCCAAGACTTCGCATTGTGTTTATTACAATCTTTTTTATTGTATTTTTATGTGGTTCTTTGTATATTGTTTTTCTAATATTTTATAGTAAGCAGTTTTTGTATACAAGTATTATCAATTAGATGTAGCCAGGTGGTAAAGACATATTATTATAATAATTGTAATTAATTTAAAAAAAACACGTTTGATTAGAGCTGGTTAGAAATAAAAATTGAAATAAATTGTAAAATTGTTAATAAAAAATAAAATTTATTTTATAATATATTAAATAAAATGAAACATTTATTAAACCATATTCGGAAATTTAAACAAAGAATTAATGTAAATAAAAACCATGGAAATCAACGTGCTATTACATTACATTACATTTCAAAGTAAAACCATGAACTTTACTATTTACAATTACATTTTTTGTTTAGAAGTCAATATCCTGTTTAATTTGTGTATAATAATATATAATGGCTATGCCAAAATAAATACACAGTGTAACACATTATAAAAATATTAAAAATTAAAAAAGATCCGAACTGATTACACATATGATTGCATACTTCCTCTATGAATGCCTGGTTGATGATCTCAATAATATAAAAAACATAATTGGATAATTATTAAAAGAACACGATCTAATTGGATCATAATGGAATCAATTCAAAACAAAAATAAATATAGCAACATTTTAAAATTGTTGCAATGCAAGAAACTGCATGTCTATGCTTATCAATTTCTCTATTATCGTGATTCATGCAAATCAAATATCGCATTATTAGGCAAAATTATATAATAGTTTGCAAATTTCTTAACATTCAACAATCGAATGCTATCTATCAAGTTCGCAAGTTCAGGGTTCACAAGGGCAAACTAAATATAATAAAAATGTAGATAATTCTTTAATTATAACTCATTTATCAGTTATCGTTGTGCAAGACAACCTTTTCAACTAATATGCAAATTGATAAGAAAATTTAGTCATCCCAGATTTTTTTTAAATCCACTCTATATTATATTTGTGTTTTCCAGCAGCGGTGATTATACGCGTTCATTGTGCATGTACACAGTTTTTATTTTCACATTCAATTTAGTCCACAATTGGATAATCGGTGCGAGCCGGGAATGGACCAAATATGATAATGAGGGGGAGATTCGGAGAAGCCTCTTAAGCTTAAGTCATGTTAAGGCCGACGCTGCAGGAAACTAAAACAATGGGACATTGGGGGGCAAATGTTCAAATCAATCACGCCGCGATTAATTCTATAAAGACGGACCAATACATGCAAACTATTTGCATATTGCAACAAATCTTGTAATGTGGAAATATCAATTTAGTATTTATATCACTGTTCAAAAAATATTATGCAAAAAGTATTTTTAAGGTACCTTTAACTTTATATTATATATATATATATAATTATAAATAGTAATTAAACTGATATAATTAAATATGATTGAAACATAAAATACGTATAACCACAAACGCTTTATAATTGGATTTTTATCCATACCTATTATTCACAAGTGGGATAGAGTTACTTTATATAAAGTTACTCTATCCCACTACAAACAAAATCACATTTTTGCAACCAATAAACAAACCATCATAGCAACCGATAACTATGATGAGGTCAACAAAATTTCATTTTAGGAATACGAATACTTTTTTTGCTCATCCTGATTTCGCAAGTGTGATAATTGTGGCTAAAACATTGTATTGTATGCATACTAAAAAAAATAGTTCATTACAGAAAATTTAATAAATGAGAATATAATACAAGTAAACCAAAAGAAATATTATAGCTGACAAAATAACTTATATAGAAGAAGGATTATTAGCTTTAACTTTATCTTTGTACTGAAAGAGGACAATGAGTAATGTCCGAAACGTTTACAACAGATAAGATATAAATAAAAATATGTTTACAAGTCCTATGAGCCGTATAATAATTCCTCTTCTATATCTATTGAATGACATGGAATATTTGCCATTTTAAAATAACTTATAACAATACAATTTATAACAGAAGTCCTATGAGCCGTATAATAATTCCCGTTCTTTATCTATTGAAGGACATGGAATATTTCCCGTTTTAAAATAACTTTCAACAATACAATTTGTATCAGAAAAGTTGCTAAAAAGATCAATTTTATTACAGAAACTTGCTGCATATTGCAAGTTGTTATAGAAAATATACTAAAACTGTAATTTTTTATGTGAATTTTTAAATAAAACAAAAACAACTTACAAAAACTGCTATTTATAACAACAAAAAATGATAACATTTCATTCATGGCTGAAAACTCACAAAAAAAATCAATTGATAACTGATTATCAAGACAACATAACAAATGTTGTTTTGCTAAAAATATTCTTTTTATATAGAACAAGAAAAAAAACAACATTTATACAATAGTGGGGGTATAATGAAAGGGCGTTTTTAAAATGAAAATAGTTCAACTGTTAAAAAAAACTACAAATACTGCAAGCTTATATCTTACCATTTAACAACAGATAAGTGACATTATAATTTGAAAATATCAGACTGTAGAAAGTTTAACATCACATAAATCCATACTTCATGCAAGCTGAAGTCAATTGCCGGACCATTAGTGGAATATGTGTGTCACACTTTTCTTGGACACGTATTCTCCCATTTTAGGTAATGTGCCGTGGCTCCTTGTTCTTCATACAACACTGCTTGCGATTATTTTTATGGGGCATCTAAAAGCGAAGCTCTACTTTAATAAACCCTGAAAGCTGCAAAAGTTAAAAGAAGCCATCACAGAAGAGGTGCGAGAATGATACAGATCTTTAAGGAAGAACAATGCATTGCATAGAACAACGTCTGATATAATTTTCAAAAAATAATTTTACTTTTTCATCATTAAATAGTAACATCTAAGCTCCCATTTTCGTAATTGATATCTTTATTAGTTTAAAAACAGTTGAGTATTCTAATTTCAAAAATACCTATGCATTCTGCTCCTCCTTGAATTTGTAATCAAAATTTAGAACACCCTTTTGTAATTTTATTCATTTACTTTAAATATTGTCAATTGTCTTAATATAGAAAAACTGTTAATAATCTACAAATTTAAAGAAAATATAAAATAATATTGAGAGAAAAATCTGAAATGTAGAAGAATGTTCGAAAAAATTACAATAAAAATAAGAATTAAGCAAGAATATTAATACTAAGCATGTAAATTGCAAAAAAAACGACCTGGTAGACGTGAAACATTGAACTTTCCATTTTAGGGGAAATTGTGCAATTTTGTGATGCATATTGGTGAAAATCGTGGAAGTTTCTGAACTCTGCTTGCCATTTTTTGTTACTAGCAGGTGACCATAAAAACAACGTCCTAACACGTCATTCGATATTTTACATAAAAATATTACAAGATATTGAAAAAAATATAGAAAAAAATTAATAAATAATGTGAAATTCAATAAATATAGTAAATCTTGTATAATGTGAAGAAACTGTAGATAATATCAAGGAAATGATGCAATGCTTGGAAATCCTAAATGTCGAAAAAGTAAGAAAACATAAAGAAATCCAGCAAAAAAATGTTAAATATTTGTTGAAAAACATAGAAATTAGGAGAAAATCTAAAATATTGCAGAAAGTTGTAGTGAATTAAATGTAGCAAAATACTTGGTAAAATATCGATGAAAGTAAGAAAATCAATGAAAAGATGCACAATAGCGAAATAAAATCACAAATTATTTAGAAATTTTTAATAGAATGTTAAAAATTTCAGCAAATTGTGTAAAATGTAGATAAATCGTGCAAAATATTTAGTCACAAAATGTAAGAAAAAATCATAAAGATGAAGAAAATATCAAAAGTATAAAGAAAATAGTAGCACAGTTATTAGTAATTCTTGCTAGCAACAAAAAAGTCTTTTGGTTAGGTATATATAAGCAAAGTTGACAGCATTAAAACAATTAAGTTGAATTAAAGTTTTATCAACATATATTGAAAAATAGCTTACCAGTTACTTATAGAAAATTTCTTTGTTTTTATTATTCTTCTATTAAATCATAATGGGATCAAAATGTATGGTTTATGTGATTTAGAATTAAGCAAAAAAAATCAAATAAATCGTATCCAATTCTCATTTGTTTCCTACTTATATGTCCCTAACTTTTTGATTTCAATAGGTGCCAATATTTACAAAATAAATAAAAGATTAATATTCAAATAGCATTCAATTAAAATTAAAAAAATAAAAACTGCTTAAAATATCCACCTTCTACTTGCATATAGGGTTGACTGCACCCGCACCGGCGCAGATAATCTTTTACTTTTCTTAACTGTTAACCAGATCATCCTTATTAAAAATTTTGGTTGTGTAAACTATTTACTTCACTGCACCCGACAGTAAAAATCTAGAGAAGTAATGTCAGATGAAGAAGCTGGCATAGTCTGAAATGACTATACAGCCAATCTTTAATATTTCGTGGGTTGTTCACCGGTGCACCGGCATGCTAGTACCACATTTTTTTTTGCAAACCAATAACCACATTTTCTAATAATTAGTGCCTCATTTAACTTATGATCCGATAACATGATTGTCCACAATATCAACCCAAAAGTTAACACTTAAGTATTGTTGAAGAGTAGTTTTATCTAGTACTCTTTTATATTAATAATAATTTATTTATCCAAGAGATTATATTTTATCGATTCAAATACACCATCTGGTAAGACTAGTTTACACAATACTAAGTTTATGATAAATAGTAATAACTAAAAAAAGGACCAACTGAAATTATTAAAAGAAGAAAACAATGATTTATATTAATATAATTTGAATTGAATAAATTGTTGTTTAAAAACTCATTTACACTACAATAATATTGCTTTTACCACACATTTAAAAGCTTTATTATTTTTAGGACTACAACGTCAATAATGTTATTATTTCAACGTCATGATGTGTACACACGGATATTTGTGTGTGTATTGTGCTAGTATTGACTAGACATACGCAGAACTGTATATGGTTAAGCATATCATGTAATAGATGTTTCAAAAATTGACTTTGGCGTGGTTGTAGAACTTAAAACGTATGCCAATTGAGATACCTCCGTAGCTCAATCGGTACAGCAGTGGACATGAAATCCAAAAGTTGTGGTTGCGACCTCCACCCAAGGTGAATTTTTGAAACATTTATTTCAAAATGGAGTAATGGGGTAGTAATTATTTAAT
>JARJEC010153520.1:0-12083 GCA_030264575.1 Tachinus sp. AB-2021 | reverse complement strand
CGTAGTGGCTAGGTGCGAAGCATGCTACGCCGGCAACCCGGGTTCGATCCCCGGTACTGACTAACATTTGTTAAAAATATACGGTCGTCTCCTTCGCAAGGCAATGGCAAACCAGCGAGAAGTATCTGCCTAGTAAACCCCTCTAGTGGTAAGCGGTTCGGATTCCACGTTAAATTGTAGGTCCCATATGTTTGTGTAGAACTATAATCGCACACCACAAACATATGTGAGGGGCGTCTACGCTCTGTCAAGAGTACGGCACCATAAGAAGAAGAATAATTATAATTAAGATATTATATTTCAACTTAAGCTCCAATTAAAAATGTAAAAAGGAAACACAATATTTGTACCATAAATATAATCTATACACGTCATTTTGTACCCAGTCGTAATCGTTAGAATTTGGTATATTCAAAACAATTTCATTATGCAAAAAAGTTTATCACCTCTTTGCATCTTAATTGGTTCAAACGTATTGATTTGCCATTTTTGTTAACTCTATTGTCAGCGTTATTCAAGCCCCTTTAAATGTCTTTTTGTTTCTTAGCTCAAGTCTTCTAAATTTAGTGCTTCTAACAATATAGAACCCTGGAAATGTGCCTGCAGTACCTCTTGCAGAGTATCTTCAATTGATTTTCTGCAATTTCTACTTTTTGTCATTAGAAATGCAATGTTCCCCGTGCGGTTTTTGTTTAAAGCTTTTTTAAGGCAAAAACATGCGAGTGCGCTTTTGACATTCTCTATCCTATATTCTGAAAGAATTTCTTTTTAATGACATTGTTGGATGCCGCCAGGCTAGTTCACTATCTAGCACAGTCTTCGTTTCTCTTAGCTGAACAGTTCCCCGTCAAGCTCCCTGTGTTACCAAGTAGTCTTGTTAAGATAGATCTATTGGACATTTTCTGGGTAGCTTTCTTAGAAAGCATTTCTAATAGAGTTGACAATCAAATCTGTCATTACCTCTAGCTGGTGTATTGTTTTTGATGCCTTTGGATAGACCTTAATTTCGATAAAGCTTTTAGAAAACTAATTTATTTTTTTTTTTATCAAAACATTTAATTTGTTTGAATATAAAATATTCAAATGAATGTGTAATTATAAAAATTCTTAATATTAAAATGATAAAGGTAACCCAATTTATAATTTTATAATTTATAACAACGCATTATCTGATACAATTAGAGCAATTTACCTATTTATTTTTGCCATCACAATATTTTATTGGTCTTAAAAACGGTCTAATTAGTACCTAATCCTCATAATACCCGCATGCAAATTAAACTCTTTAATTAATGGAATACATTTTCGTGAACAATATTTAAATCGGTTGCGTTTTTAATTGACAGTTTGAATATTTATTTATTTGTAATTATTTCTTAATTTAAATATGAATTATAAGAAATTTTGACTATAAAATATAACGGTTTTTTTAAATAGCTTTGTTGTAAGCATATTCATGACATAAATAACATGGTGATATATTGTAAGAGAAATCGTGCGGTTCAGTTATTGTACGGATTTTTATATTAATATATTCAACATTATTTATTAATTATTAGTAAAAATATAGATATGTTCCTTTTTTAATAAAATAATAACAAATATTTTTCACGTCAATATTTAAAAAAATACATTTGTCAAATATTTTTATTTCTTTATTTTCGTAAAGGCCGGTTAGTCGTTATTGGTTAAATTTTGTAACTGCGCTTAATTAAATTGAATGATGAAAAAAACAACTCTTTTGATTTAAAAATAAAACACTTCGTTTTTTTCTTTTCGAAAAACAACTTTTTTTAATTTTTCCCCATTTTTTCGTTTTCCGTTTGATAAGTTGTAAAATATATCAGGCGCTTAGAATCATGTCACATCTGCCCAATTTTTAGTATATCGTTAAAAACAATTACACATTTACCTTTAGTCTAACGAATACAAAACTTTGGCCATACCTTTTTATAAAAGAATATAAAGAATCACTTGCCATAATTAGTATTTTTGATGTTAATCAAAAACTACCATTATTTACCAAGAAAAGCAACTGCGGAATTAATTAATTTAAAATTTGATTCTAAGCGACTCATAATGAAGTTAAGTTTCTTATTGATAATTTTAGTCAACATTGATCAAGAAATGAAAAATAATATAATATGTATTAAATTGTTAAAGAATTAGAAGTAAAATATGTAGAAAAAAATATAGCAAAAGAAAACATTTCTTATTTGTGATCGTTAGGAGATTGGATTTACCAGTGACTCGCCATTATTAGATAGTATAGTGAGAATGGAGTTAACAGTAACATTTCCTGTTTACTATTTTATTTTTTTTACGATAGCAAATCTTAATAACGTTTTATTAATCAAATAAATTTTTACTACTTGGCACCAATTTTGCAGTAAAAATATTTTACACTTCTATGCATTTTTTTACATGGGGCCTTTCCCCTTTTTTGAAACTAGAAATTATATACCCGAACATGATTTCAAATTATTCAACAAAATTTCTTGCATTAAAACATTTACAATTATTAGAACACCTTTATTTGCAAGATACACAAACAAATTTACAATATTGCGTATACAATCACAAATGACCATTGACCGTAGTCTTTCACTTACAATTATTTTTAATAAATTACATATTTTGGATTTTCTATAGAAATTTAAAACCTGTGTTTTATTAAAGTTTTTCAAAATGTTATTTCGACTTAATTTTTATTATATGATTTACTACTGCACTTACAATAAAAATTAAATCAGATTATTAAATATTTTTTCAATTATAAACATTTCAATAAAATGTATTGTTATACTAGACTAGGTGTTAGTAAAAAATGTAAGAAATTTCTACAGACCATAATAAACATATGTTTATCGTGTGAGTATATAAATATAATGCGCCTTGTATTTAAAGATTTCAAACACTCAATTTGTAAAGAAAACTGGCCAATAAATCCGTTCCCATTACAAACAATGCCCAATTTAAAAACATTATTTGTATGCGAACCCATAATCCAAGTCAAAGTAACACCCGGGTCCGTAACCTTGTGAAACTTTCAAATATTTATATTATTACTGATTACTGGTGTAACTAATAAAATGTTATTTTAATAATAAAATAATGTGATATTATTATTCAATAATTGAAGTAATAAACCGGCAAAATTCTATCAAGTTCATTTTGAAAATTATAAAAAATTAAAACTTTGCAAATACATAAAAAAGGATTTAATTAAACTTACCTAATTAATAAAACATACGTTTCTTATATATTTCTAGTTTTAATTTTTAATATTTTTCAGAATGTATATTATATTAAATAAATAAAATTTCAATAGATTGGTATATTTTATATAATAATAAAATATAAAAAAAATAAGAAGACATTAAATAAACAAATATGCTTATGCTGGAGTTGTTTTTTTCCAACTAAGAACAATTTCAGCAAAAGTATATTTGTATATTAACTTACAAGTTTTTTATTATTAAAATTAAAATATGCAGAAATTGGCAAATAACGTTTATAAATATTGTTTCATTAAATATATGAGGAAATAGCTTGCATTGCGGCTAGGTCGCATTCGTCACTCAGTTAAAATATTATTTATGCGAATTAGAAGCAGCTTGCAATTACATGCCCGTTTATTATATAAGTTTATGAAATGTTTTTCTTACAACGTATTAAAAATTTTATACCTAATTTGGAATATCTAAGTCAGTGGGATTATAATTTCTCCGGCTACTTCCAGAGTACGATTGCAAGTAGAATTCGGAGCAGGTGAAACTTTCACAGCATCATATCGTATTGTGATGGCATTTGGAGATGTAATAAATGTTATTGGTGAATTATTATATCATGTTGTTATCGCTCATCTTTATAATATATAATTTTGACTAATTAAAATGAGGTTTGTTTTATTGCTAATAACTTTAAAAGCAGACAGTTTTGTTTTATTATAAAATTACTGCTTTTATAATGTGAGCAATAAAAATGAAATTTGTTCACTGAATGTGTATCAAACTTACAGAATATATGAAAAACTCAGTCCAATTTTCTGGAAACCTAATTAATTTAATGTAACTATTGTAGCCATTAAAAGCATTTACATATTTTACATTTCGAACATAATTCTTTTTTATATAAGCAAGACGTATAAATCTTAGCAGTAAGGTTAAAAGTGTGCTCTTGAAAAAATTAAAATATTAATTAAGGCTAATTCAAAATTAAATCATAAGGATGGTTTCGACCTGTACTATGGGTACTTCATTATTAGAAATAAATAAAACAAAAATTAAATTAAGTACTTGATGACCTTCATAAGTCGAAACTCGATTTTTATTTTTATTAAATAAAATTTCTGTGGTTAAAAACATAGTAATTTGTGTTTTATTTATTTCTAATTCAAAATTGGTTACAATAATATTATTGCATTAAAAGATAATTAATCTTTGGAATGCAATAATATTAATGAATCATTAGTTACATTTAATAAACAAAACAAACATATTTAAATAATTTTGTACCACATATGTCTATTTCCATAGTGTTATTATTCATCGGACTGGTGATATTTAGATTATTATTTTTTTAGAAAAATTGAAAAAAAATACGTTCAATTGATTACAATAATAATTTCATTACCAAATTTACTTATAAAACTAATTATGTGAATTTAAATGTTATCTTATTTTGAAAATCCAGTAACATGAAATAGTTATACAGAAAAATGGGTAAAAATACTACACTGCGTCATTATAAATTCAATATTTGATGTCCAAATATAGTGGAATTCAACAATATTCATTCGAAAGTTATAAAATTAAAACTTTTTATTAATTTTTTTTAATTAAAAATATAATAAAAAAAAGTATATATTTCAACTTATCTTATTCACAAACCATATATTTCGACAACTATGTGTCATTATCAATGGTGATTGATAATCACCATTGTTAATGATAATTAATTATATTATTTTTATTTAAATAAATTTTGTATATATTACCGATATTAACGTAAATAAATTAAAAATGGTTTGTTTTATTAATTTTAAATAAAAATAATTATTGTAGTTAAATTATTCTAACGATTAATGGAATCGAATCGGTGAGTAGGAAATCAGTGTAATTCCAAAATTAACCGAGATAGCCAAACTCATATTTAAACAAAGCCCGTTGTGTTGATCTAAAGATCCAAGACACTTTGTGCGTATGTATGAGCCCGTCCATTTTTGACGAACACTTTCAACCGCTCTAGTCTATCGTAAACTCAGCATTGACTAAAGATCCAACTTACTAAACTATCTAAAAATGTAGTTTTTGTGACTCTCGACAAATATTTAATTTTTTTATGTTCACTTGTTCAAAACTTATCGCTTGGTCTCGGGACTTTTGGGAAGCCTAATATATCTAGTTTGCAAAGATTGGACATAATATAAATTTTTGATTGGGATCACGTCTATTTACCCATTAGATCGGATTTAAACATTTATTTCAATTATTTTTTTAATTAGCAAAATTTTGAATTTTATTATTATTTAAGACGTAATTGTCTTGGAAAAGAACCAACAAAGAGCAGACAAATTGAAGATAATAATTAATACAATATTTGTATTTATAATATAGACCATTGGGAATAGAAAATATCATTAAAGCTCGACGTGTCGCGTTTTTGATTCTCGGGCCTTAAACAATTGTGTGTTTAATAATCAAAATTAAGAAAATTGTTTCTGTATACATAAAAATGAAGCTACAAACTACCTTTCTATCGAATTAGTTTTTTTAGTTATTAATTATTTTGTGCAATTGATATTAAAAAAAACCCATATTTTATCTTGTTGTTTAGGCAAAAACAAAGACATTTATTATGCAAATAATCTAATTCGATAGCAAGATAGATTAATCTTTTCTAAACAATATAAATACAAAAATAAAATTAATTAAAAGATAAAGTCACAATCATTTGAGAGCTATACCTTTCTTAATAGGGATTTATTGTGTATTTGCTGCCGCAAAGTATTGCCATCTATATGAATTGCGTACGAAGCGTATTTTAAAAAATTCACATTTTCAGGTATTTTTAAATTTTTTTATGTACCAAAACAAGTGGTCCTGTAGACCATGTACCACTATTTGACACCTAGCCCCTTAACTATAACAATTTGTTAGTTTTTTTTTTGCACTAAATTACATTTATTGGAAAAGGTATAATTCTAAAAAAAATTGTTCATAATACAGTATTTACAAACTTTTGTTGAGATTTTTAAGAGCAAACATAATCTAATACAACTGAGGCTTGCGAGCGGGACTTTGTAAAATTAGTTGTGGTTCTTAGTAAGTACATGTATGCAGTAAATACATGCACACTGTTCATTTATTTAGAATACAACCCATTTAAATATTTAGTTATGTTAGTCCATGATAATTTTTTTATGCAGTAAATACATGTACAGTGTTTATTTACTTATAATACAACTCTTTAAAATATTTGGTTATGTCAGCTCATGATTTTTTTATGCAGGAAATAGATGTACACTGTTCATTTACTTATAATACAACCCTTTTAAATATTTGCTGATGTTGGCTCATGATAATTTTAAATTTTTAAGAGTCTCTCATTAACTTGGCCACCCCTGTTATAGACGACGGCATCTTCTACAACTGTCATGTACATCAAATTTTTGTGACTTTTCCCACAAAATACTATTTGTCGTTTTTCTCAAAACAAAAATTTTGAGTAATATATTTTTACTATTACCGACTTAACGACTTAAGCAGTTTGTGTTGTTATCAGAAAATCAATCTAGATTAAATTTTTAAAGCAGAAATTAAAATTATAAGATGCATTTTGAAAATATATGGTTACAGTTAATCCGTTTAATAACATTAGATTTACTTTTTAATTATTGTGTATTATGTTGTAGCATTACTATAACAAAATAAAATATGTGTAACTTAATACAACATAAAAATGCCATAAGCGTCCAGATGCTGTGCTAGAGATTTAACTGTATATCATTGCAATAAATCAAGACGCTACTTAAATTTTTATCAAATTTTATTTTCTTCAAAAATGTTAAGGCCACAAAGGTTAAATTAACTGACCCATAACTGGATTTGTGATATAACAGTGATATGTTGCATTTATTATTGAATCTAATTGTTTTATTTTCTGCATAATATGTATATTTGTATTTTAGAATAGGTTTTTATAAAAGCATTTCTATGTAGTACAGGCAGTTTATATATTATATAACTAAGGTAAAAGAAATAAAATCATAGCATATATTATTTACTTGTTTGTTTACTTTGCTAGAAACTAAATGCTATTTAAAAAAAGGTATTATTGTTATTATTAATAGACAATTTGGGTAATAATAATACCTTTTTTTAAATAGCATTTAGTTTCTAGCAAAGTAAACAAGTAAATATGCTATGATATTCTTTCTTTCACCTTATATAATATATCTGTCTTCGGACAGATTATTACAAACATTCTAAAAGATACAATTTAAAAAAATGTTGATATGTTATACAAAATATAGATAAAATGTTTGCGAAGAATCGTGTATTATTGCAAAATCTAAATGTAGGGAATTATTGCAAAATAACACAATATTTGACAATAAAAGGAAAATACGAGTATGTGTCCTATTATATGGAATGCAATCATGGAAGCCTCTGAAATGCGTTTTGAACGAAGATAATTCTGATCATATCAAGAAGGAAACGATTCTCCAAGGATTGGAATATCCCAAAATAATATTAGATTTAGTAAAAGTGCGTAAATTGTAGTACCTTGCATATAATACGAGGAATGTCAGCAGATATTTTTGCTTTTGTAGTTTATGCTAAAATGTAAAGTCTAGTAAAGAAGCGTAGGTAGGAGAATAATCTCATAGCTTTCCATGACTACTCAGTTATTTAGAGCAGCAAATAAATAGGCTGCTGATTACCGCTTTGATTGCCTATATTTGAAACGAATAGGAGCAACAAGAAAAAATATATTAAGCGCGTAGTTATGTAGTCAAGGAGTATCAAATTTAATGCGCATGCTATAAAGCGCCCCGGACCAAAAAAATGAAACATATTTTGCCCAAAAGCGCAAATACAGTTGAAAAATGTTAACTCCAACATTTTTTAATAGTCTGTTAAGGATTGAATTAATTATGTACATCGGTTTTGTACTTGTACTAAAATCATTCGGGAAAAGTTATATTAAAGCTTTAATTAACATATATTATATTAGTATACCCGACTTACCAAAAGTCGCGGGACGGATCAATAAGTTTTGAACAAGTAAATAAAAAAAAATGAAAATTTAGGATCACCAATTAGTCACAAAAACTACCTTCTTAGATAGTATACAATTGTTTAGTTTTTTTAGGAGATCGTCATTATCATAATTATTTGGCAAAAGTTATGTTAAAGCTTTAATTATAATATTAGTATAGCGGGCTTATCAAAAGTCGCGGAACGGAGCTATAAGTTTCGAACAAGTGAATAAAAAATTGAAAGTTTTGGATCACTAAAAAGTCACAAAAACTACTTTTTCAGATTGTATAGAATTTCCAAGCAACTTGGAGTTTATTTAGGAGATGATCACCCCAACATTTTTAAATGGCAATAAATCAAGTGTTGAGTCGAATGGAATTGAGCTTCACTGTATTTTAAAGGTAATGAAAAAGAAACACATCCCCATAAACCAAAATCTTCATTCTTTCAAGAATTATGAGAGTTTGACTACAAAACCGTTGGATTGGTAGAAGGAAAAAGAGATAAAACTGAGTGACCACCACGATCTCTTAATGTAACACCACTCAATTTTTTTCTTTTGGAGGTTTCTGAAAAGTAAAGTGTATGCAACATAATCAGAGTCAATAAATAATTTGGAAAATCGTATACTTAAAGAAACCATCAATATGCTTAGTATTGATGATTCCAAAAATCCAATTACAAGCGTTCGGGTTATTGTGAGACCGAAGAAGGTCGGCAATTTGAACATTTACTATAAAAATTGTAAAAAATGAATATTCAAAAAAACATCAAAACATTTTATTTTCACATTTGGTCAACTTCTTATAATGCTTCGTTTTAGAATACGAATTAAGATATCCGGTTTTGGTTCACGCGGATGTGTTTCTTTTTTCAATACCTTTAAAATAAGGTGAACCCCGACTCGGGGTGCTATTTAAAAATGTTGTGCTGATCAACCCATAAAAATCTCTACGTTGCACGAAAGTTCTAAACTATCTAAGAATGTAGTTTTTGTGACTCTTAAGTGATCGACAAATATTTATTTTTGTTTGTTTGTTTTTTTTTAAGATATACCTTTATCTTAGAACTTTTGGGAAGCCCTATATATCTAATTTGCAAAGATTAGACATAATCATATATCATATAAATTAATTCATTTTTGATTGGGATTAGGTCTATTTACCCAATTGATCGGATTGAAACATTTATTTCGATATAATATTTTTGAAGCATTAAAAAGTGAAAATTGACTAAATTGGTGGAGACTAGTAAACTAACTTATTAAGCAGTAGCATTTGTATTTGTTGGGTTTAAACCAAATGGCCATTGACCCCGAGGTTCTTTATCCGTGTTTATGTAGGTATATCTATAGCCGTACAAGAAAATTTTGATTTGCGACATATTTAATACTTTTTTGCTGTTTAGCTGGTAGCTAAATCTTGTTTTCAAAATGCTTTTTCGTTTACATAATACTGAGACAGTTGTAGAGTAATATATTTTACTAACGCATGTCGAATTTGTAGGCACGACATTTTGACAATAATCGACAAACGGGATCTTGATGAACAAAATTTGCAAACTCATCAAGACCTCGTTGATTAGTATCATTTATTGAGATTTTAAATGACTTGAATTTAGTATAGATGATCATAGAAATAAAAAACGATACTAGTTTTCTAATCAAAATATATCTTAACTTTTGATAATTTTTTTATATACTTTCATTTATTTGTAATAATTTTTATATTTTGAAAAAATTCTTATCTATTTTAAAATTGTCGTATAGGTCATGAGATTTACTTGCGTAACTTAAAATTGATTATATAAAAATTGTGCATGGACAACGCATATTTCAGAAAATGTTAAAAGTTGATATTAAAGAGCAGTATAATATGATGTTATCCTAATATTTGTACTAGAATTGTGACTAAATGTCAAAATGTACAAATCGAGTATTAACAATCATTGAAATTGTTGATGCCATAACCAACCGTACAAAATCATTATCATTCTTTTAAAATTCAATAACTCTAATAAATTGAAATAGCTTCAATCTGACTAAGATGTCTAAATAGTAAATTGGGAGAATAGAAAATAGTAAATTAATATAGCATAATATGGGTTTTTCCACACTATCCATTATGGGAAGTTGTTTTCAAGTCTCATGTTTCTATTTATTATTAACTAATTAACAATTTTACCAGAGTGGCCGGCTACTTTCTGGCAAAATTCTTGTTTGGGCAACATATGTTTTGATTTCTAGATAGTGATTTTGGAAATTATTATCTGCAAGTCACTTTTTTTTGTAAATCCTGACTTGTACTTAAAAAATTTGCGCCCGAGCATTACTTGGGCAAAACTTTTAAGTTAAATAAAAATAGAAAAGTGACGAATCTTAACAGTAACTAACCTCACAAAAATACTGTGATTTTTATATTGTATTATTTCCAAACTTACAGTGTCAACCGGTAAACATGCCGAAATTAGGTATATTAAATATTTGGTCAAAATTGTATGTGCATACATCTAATAGCCTTGTTGTAGTTGTTGGCTAGAATTCGATAACCAAAGTACACAAGAATGTTATTTTCTAATCAAGTCAGATTATCTATACCGATTGACGGTAATTTCAAAATAAAAATCAATTATTAATAATTAAAATTTAAAATATGATTGCTATTTAATAAGTGTAGTCTTTTAACTTTTATTGATTACTGCTTTATTGGCTTTCCCGTCTACGCAACATTCCTCTCAAACACTACAAAATATAATTTTTTTGATGAATTGATTTTCGATGAACTTGTTTTTGGACTAGATAAATCTAAATCCACCATTCATACAAACCCCATCTGTTAATTCTTTTCTTTGGCCCGATATAACTGTCTATATAAGTCCTATTATACACAACAATCTTGTAATCTGAGTTATGCACTCACAATAACTTTATGATCTTATACATTTAACCTCAAGTTTGCTAACCCGGAAACCCTGTAATCATATAATTCCAATAACAACGACTTCGTAGTTTGACTATAAAGAAATTTTAAAAATTTTTGGCATAGGAAACAAGTTCTTTTCGCCAGAAGTATATATAAAGAAAATATATTTAATCTTTGATGAAGATATAGTTGGGATAGCAAAAATAAAGCTTTATTTAAGTGACCCTACTGGTATAAAATCTATCTACTCAATAAGCTAAATTGGTCAGCTTATATTTACAGTTAGTTCTCTTTGTCTTGTACAAGGAGCTTTTCATTAATCTTAATTTTACAACCAATAAAACTTTATCATGTATCATCATTAAATCTTTAGTTGATAAATTAAAAAACCATTTATATCAGTCTAGTTATACGTTCTTTTGGTTCATTGCTTCTGGGTTTTACATGTAATCTGGTTCAACTGGTAGTAAATTTGACTTAAAGCTATTTTAATTAATTGATTATTATATGTGTTAACTATGAAAGTAGAAAGTAATTAAATAACAATTAAATTAACGTCTTTAAATCATGCAGTAATTTTATTATAGTTACCAGTTTCTGTAGCGCATCATTTTCAGATCAATTATTTCAAATTCTTTGTTATTTAAATTGGTACAAATAAAACAATAATAAATAATTTGTAGAATGTAAAGATTATCGTAATTTATTACTATTTAAATGGCACCAATATTCTATATTAAATTTTATTTGTTATATTAGAATAGCTTCTATTGATAGGATTATAACATTTAATAATACAATATCAGCATGAGTCTAAATTGTATTCGTATTACTTAATGTTGCATGTCATATCAACAATCAAGAATTATGCAGAGTAGCTGGAGTTACAATGGCC